>WTSP01005306.1:3634-27243 GCA_025331215.1 Actenoides lindsayi | reverse complement strand
TCCCCTCTCAGGCTGCTCTTCTCCAGCTGAACAGCCCCAGGGCTCTCAGCCTTTCCCCAGCACAGAGATGCTCCAGTCATCTATTTATTTATTATATATAAATGTATTTATGTAGTTACTGTAAAGATGACAGCTGCTTTAACAAATAACAGCTTTTTCCAAACTTTAGGTTTAGTTTCTTGGTTCTTTTTTTTTTTTTCCTGAGCTAAGCACCACCCTTAGGGAAGCTTTGTGCTAAATGCAGGAGCATCAAAATATATGTACCTATTATTAAAAATCACAGCTGTTAAATGTAAACACAAAGATACTTTGTGCATTTTAGGCACATAAATATATGTAAATACAAATACATTTATTCACATGACATTCTACGACGAGTAGAATCAGACCCCAAAGCTGTTGGAAAAACTCTACGATGTTTTTTTTCTTCTGCTCGAGTGTAATTCTAACAACTTTTTTTTTGTTTCTTCTTCAACTTCCAGTGGAACTGGAGCACAGGATTGATTTCGAGCTCAGGGAAGGTCTCGTGGAGAGCAGATACTGGTCTGCGGTCACGTCACACACTGCCTATTGGTCATCTCTGGATATTGCCCTTTTCCTTCTAACCTTCATGTACAAACACGACCAAGAAGATACTGACAAATCCAATTTAGATGCTCTTTGAATTTTTGACGGGGGGTGGGGCGGGATGGGGAAGGAAATTTTAAAACAGATGGCACAAAACTGATGTTTTACTGTTGAACTGCAGTATAAATGGCATGGAGGTTTCAGGTTTAAGTGCATGTTTGGATTTTTTTCCTATTTCTAAAGAGAAATAATAATTAAAAAAACAAAAATAAAAAAGACCAAACCAAAAGACGATTTGTATTTAAAAGCACTTTATAGTTTTAACCGTTTTGCAGTGCTTAATTAGACCTGAAAAGTTTCCAAATTCTTGTTAACTCCAACTGTATAAAAAGCCAACACCACGTGTAGCATCCCGTAAGCACGGTTGTGCAGTGTGCTCGGGTGACATAACTTGTTAATGACCATAATTGCTGCTTAGTTCATTCAAGTATAAAAGATTAGTTGATCAAAACACACAAACAAGCGACGAAACGACAACCCTAAATTAATTTCCTTTACCAAATCTATAGGTTAGATACAAACCTAAAACTGCCATGTTCCAATGTTTTATGTATCAGTAAATAACAACCGGTGGTGTCATTTTTCTGGGACTTCATTCAGCTCCACATCCTATTATCCACAGTACCATTGAAAGACCATTCTGACTGCTGGCTTCTGAGGGTGCGTTATACGTGACACATTTAGAAACTAATGCTGAAAAAAAAAAGCATGAAGCAAATATTTGAAATACTGTAATTATAATTTATTATTATCTCTGATTGTTTCATTTTATTCCAGTGTACAAAACATTACTTTTTTACTGGTTTATTTTGACATAATTTAAAAACCACATTTATTTTCTACAGTGTTAAGACTTTTTCTCAGAAATACATATCTTTGTACTACTATTCAAATGAATATATGGACACTGTGGCACACTTTAAGTATTTTTTCATTAAAAATAAATATTTGTGGTTTCACACAAATGACATCAGTCACGTTCTTCTCAAAGGTAAGTAACTGCCTTTGCTTTTCAGGTCCCAAGTGTTTCTGGGGCACGTGAAGGTTTTGACCTCATGTTGGACTTGGTTTGCAAAGGATCCAGCTGTCTTTTGCTTACCATTATTAAATGTATATATGTGTGTGTGCTTGTATAAAAATGTATGTCTATGTATATTTGTGTTCAAGGAACCTATTGAGAGGAAAGACAGCAACATAACATAAACTTGATGAGGCCTGAGAATACCAGAGCTTAGATTAGAGTTCTATCTGAAGCTAATTCAGGAGAAGTCAAGAGAGAAATGTTGTGATGAAAGGAAATCCTCTCCAAATGAAACACTAAAAGGTCATTGCTGAGATTTTAAAGCAACGTGGAAGGCTTTGGAGTAGAAGTGGCAGATAGATGGCCTCTGAGCTGCCTCTGGCTGAGGTATTTATGAGCTGTATGGCATATGTAGAAGCTGCAGAATCTAAACTTTTGTTTAAAAAAAGCAAAATCGGGCTGTGGTGTTGGTGAATAGCGGTGTTCTCCGTGTAAGCAGATGTGGCAACATCAGCCCACCCCAGCAGAAAGCCTCAACAGAGGCTTGGAGATGTGGAACCCACCCAGACGTCCCTTTCTGCAATTCTAGGGGGGAGGCAGAATATAATTCTCCTAAATAATACTGCTTGGGCTGTTGCTCGTTTCCCTGCTCCCTGATGCAATGGGGAAGGAATTGGGAGGTAGGCCTGTGTGTTGGGGTTATGGATTTAGGAATAATTGCGAAGGGGGTAAAATCATGCAAAGAAAAAAAGGCAGGGAGGAGTGGAGGGGAATGGGCAGGGAAGAAGATGACGGCAACAGCACTACTATAAATTCAGTGAGCCAATGCTCAGCAAAGATATTCAGACGGTGTAAAGGATTGTGCTGCAGTGTGGATATATGAAAAAAATCCCTCTAGCCTCGATGAACTGTAACTCTCCTGCCTGACATGTTTACCCTGGTTGATGAACAACTGTAAAAAATGAAAACAGCCCTCTAAGAGAAAGAAGCTTCACACCTCTGCTCCAGAAAACAGGCACTTGCTTACATTACTGGCTTTCCAGATAAGTTGTTGAATCAGCTCTTCCTAATTAGGAGAACTCAGACATAAAAGGAGAATCTCCTTTTACATTTAGAACGTGCAAAACGGTTCCAAATGTGCACGGTTTGTGTTTCAGCCCTTGGAGTTGGACTGTGCCGCTGCTGCGTCCTCCCCTTCCACTCCTGGATCTCCCCTCGTTCTCTGTTGAAACGCTGTAAACAGAAGGGGGTTAATTCCTGTAATTCTTGTGGTCTGTGTAAACGCTGCCGTTGTCCAGAACGTGTTTCAGATTTATGGAATAGCTGTTCCCTTCACATCAGGACATGCTGGTACTTGCTGACTGCTCGCCATATAAGGGATCAGATCCTACTTTTATGTCTGTCCCCCTTTGGTAAATCGGGGAGAAGATGTTGCTGAGAAGAAAAACCATGTTGCTGGGAGGAGGAGGGATAGATAAGAAGGGCCAATACCTGTTCATCACTTTGCATTTTTCCCGAGTTAATGGACAGGCAGGTTTATGATTCTGTCCTAATTTGCAACTTCATGGAGCACCTACTAATCTCTAAGCTTAATTACTAGCAGAAAGCATACTTTGAAAGAATGAATGGAGTCTTATTCCAAAGTGTATGCAAAGATGTTAAGCACGCTGTGGGCAGACTTTCATCTTTTTAATCCTCAAAAATACCTCTCATCCTCCAGCAAAGATGAAATACTGTTTGCAAATGCAATTTTGAAGTTGGTAGGAAAAGGGTTGCCCCGTTTCTATTCTGCAGTGTAACACAGATTCAAGCAGGGTCACGTCTCTGCATGCTGGAGTCTCAATTTCACGCTTAAAACTTTTCTGGTCAGATGGTCTGTGGCATAATATAGAGCTGGAATGTCCTGGCTTCCAATTACTGCCTTGTTTTCTTCTGCAAGAATGATGTTTAGCTTCACAAGCTGTGTTGACTGGTGGTTTCTCTTGAGAAACCAAGATAAGGGAAACGTACTGAGCTGCTGTCAGTCTTCTGACTGATACCAAGCGGTTTTCTGGAACTTGTCCTTGAGTACTTTGTCCAAATTCATCGTTTGCAGGGTTATTTTTTTTCTTAAGAGGAAGATAATCAGCTTTAAATTATTTTTTTTTCCACGATTCTTTTTTTTTTTCCCCTAAATTCCATCCCTTAGCTCCAAATTATTTACCCCAGCCTCCCTTCCCCAGTAGATGTTCTTTCTCTGCTTCTATTGCCCATGTTTCTGGAGCCAGAGGCCTTTTGCTTTATTTCAGCGTGATAGTCCAACAGTCAAACTTCAATTATTTTATCTCCTTTCCTAATTAATATTATAAAGATGAACTGGAACGTGTTTCACATTCTCGTGCAAATATTACCCCTGGTTGTCACCTCTTCCTCCTTCACAGTTTTCTGTGGTCCTGGTGCTCATTTCCTACGCCGCTTGTCAGTCACACCAACTCTGCCCACAGCTGAATCACTGGGGATTGAGTTTTTAATCTTTTTTTTTTTTTTTTCAAGTTGAGTTCATGAATCACTATGTCAACTGCTCGCAGTTAGCTAGTTAATGTAGATTTTGTGTGCCCTCTGCCCAGCGAGCTTATTTGAAGTTCGTTGTTTCCTATTTTTCTGTTATTCCCTTGGAGAATAGGTTTCTGGCTCCGCACATCATTTTTCCACTGAAGTTGGACACCAGATGATTGAGCCGTGGTGTTTTACAGGGTCATGTCCCCCATCTCCACCGTACATCTTCAGGGGCCATCAGGGCTTCAGTGAACTTTTACACACAAGGACCCATTAAGAGACGGCCACATAGACGAAGTTATTTTCAGTTTTCCAATCATTTTCTTGCTGGTTGCTCTCCATCTGGGATCGTAGCAATCACTTTTCATTGTTTCCCCGGAGTTGATGTGTATTGACTTTGCTGATCTTGCAAAAGCTTTAAAATTGATTTGTTGCTTTCTTTTAATTTTTTTTTTAACATAACCTGTGTGATAATCCCATTTTCTGGTTTATCAAATGGACTTCAGCCTGATGTTTTTCTTGCATTCCATGTTTGATCTGCGTTTAATAGTCCTTTTTCCACAAAAGCTAACTTTCTCTTGGTTTAGCTTTTCCCTCCCTTTTCTATAGGTATTTTTTAGCATAGCTTCTCTTAACCATTGCACTCAAGCCTCTTCTGAAGCGTTCAGTTTTCTTTTCTCCTTTGATTTCTGTCCACTGGAATCGAAGCTGTTTTCCTTCTTCTCATAGGAAGAAATGATGAGAGAGTTGGGGTTGTTCATCCTGAAGAAGAGAAGGCTCCAGGAAGACCTTCTTTCAGCCTTTCAGTACTCAGAGAGCCTATCAGAGAGATGGGGACAGACTTTTGAGCAGGGCCTGTTGGGACAGGACAAGGGGGGATGGTTTGAAACTAAAAGAGGGAGATTTAGACTGGCAAGAAGGAAGAAATTGTTGGTGCTGAGGGTGGTGAGAGCCTGGCCCAGGTTACCCAGAGAGGTGGTGGCTGCCCCACCCCTGGCACCATTGCAGGGGAGGTTAGCCGGGGCTCTGAGCAACCTGCTGTAGTTGTAGATGTCCCTGCTTAGTGCAGGGGGGTTGAACTAGATGATCTTTCAAGGTCCTTTCCCACACAAGCCAGTCTGTGATTCTATTCTATAATCCTATAATCTCTTTTTCCCCTGCACAGAGGTTTGGCCACTTGGTTATGTCTATAACAGTAAGCAAGGTGTAAGCGGGGTAGGGTCTTGTGCACTAGCCCATGAGCCTCTAGATATTTTTTACATTCTCTCTACCCACCACCACTTTTCCAGGCATTCTCATTCACAGCTAAGAGGATAGTAAGGATAGTTCCTAACACACAGAATCATAGAATCATTTACATTGAAAAAGACCCTTAATATCAAGCGCAACTATTCCCCCAGCTCTGCCAGGTCACCACTAACCCATGTCCCTCAGCACCACATCTCCATGGCTTTCAAACCCCTTCAGGGATCATGGGGACTCCACCACTGTCTTGGGCAGCCTGTTCCAATGCTTCATGGGATAGATGAGGCCACCATCTGTGAAGAAACAAGACTTCAGCCATTAAGACATAATTGTGGCTGAACATCTTGGGATTGGAGCCAAAAGGACAGATCTTAATCTATTTTACTTATTAATGTATCTTTGGGACTGTAGTATAACCAAACTAACAGCCTGGACAGATTTTTTATGGGTCAGAGGCTCAGCACGGTTAGGTCTCACCTTGAACTTGGTCTTTCACCTGCAGTGCTGGTATCTCTGGCAACCCGTTGAATGAGGAGTCAGTCTGGAAGCCATTCTCATAGAATAGGAGAAGACTAAAGCTGTGAGGGAGGTTAGAAGGTCTTTCAAAGCTGGACAGCTATTCCACTCATTTTGGGGTCAGGATTAGTCATATCCAGTCCGGGTTCAGATCCAGTTCAAGACATCACAAAAATAAAACAAATGTTTGGTTACCAGAACAAACCAGTCAGAACAAACACCCCTCAAACTCCAGCCTTCAGTTCAAAGCAGAGTGTTGAAATTCAGAATTAAAACTATTGTTTTTTGACTGTTCGCTTACTTTCTGATTTTAGCAACAACATTTTTCTGAGTACTCTTTTTGTGTTGTCACATAAACACAGGTTTTTTAAGAGTACTTTGTTCTAGCGATAAAATGACATCTAATATATCGTCTGTCATGCTGCTTGTCTGCAACAAAATGATAAATCTGAGGACTGAAAATGCTCTTTCAGCACACACTTGTGTTGCTGGAACTGTCAGAAAGACTTTTTTCCAGTTGACACAGCTCAGGCATGACATTTTTACAATATTCCCAGTAGACTAATATCTCTTTTTTTTTTTTTTTTTTTTTCAGACATGGCTCATCTGCAAACGAATCAAAACTTGGCCCAGTATTTTTGTGAGCTTTGCTTCTTTCGTATATTTCTTCTAATTTAGAGATCTCATGAGCTTTATGAAGAAGACACTCCAGACCTTCATCTGATCTTTCAACTCAAGACACAGTCAGCACTGATTCCGTAATGCTGTCTTCTGTGTGAAATATTTCCATCTGCCTATGGATATTAATGAAAAAGATATATGAAAAAAAAAAAAAAAAAAAAGGTTGTTTTTCTTCTCTTTGTTTCTCTTTTGATGTAATCAATTTTTCAAAGGACAGCAAAAAAATGTTCATGTTTCCCATTGATACAATAAAAATTAAAAAAAACCAACCAGTATATAAGTCAGTTTTCAGAGGACTTCAGTGACTGAAAATATTTGGTTTTGACTGTCTTTCCAAACAATTATAACGCAGTTATTGCATCTTAGTCCTCTCCTGGCCAACAAAGAATGATTTGAGATGTCAATCAGCAGCAAAATCTCCTCAGCTCCATGGGTCACGCAAACATGTCGTTAGTAGAGTGCCAGCTCCATCAGAATAAAGGAAATCACAGCCTGTGAGAAGGGAAGATGAGGCACAGCCACATGACTCAAAATTAATGAGGGACAAAACCAGGCGCAACTATTCTTAATGTTCTGTCAACAGAGAGGAGCAGGAGGTGGAGGACGTGTTGTGTAGGCAGGTGCCAACATCTCCTAGGTTTTGCTGTTGCTGTTGCTGCCTGGAGGCCTCTGAGCAAAATCTTAACCCTGTGCTAATAGGGCTCTTTCCTGTAACTCCAGTGAGGAAAATCTGTATATTTTAGGAACAGAAGAAAGAAAAAATTATGTACTCCTCTCAATGTCAGTGCTCAGGCTTAAGTGAGCCAACAAAAATGCATTTGGGCAACAGAGGGTTTATTGTTCCCATGGCCCTGCTGTTTTCTTAAGTGAGTGAATGTATGTTTTGGAGGGGCAGGTTTTGACAGTGCTGGTTAAAGACATCATACGTTAAAGGACATTTGGATGTTACCGCCTCCAGTTACCCCACCTGTCACCAGGTCACCCTGCTATTTGTCAAGAGGAAAATCTTTCTTTGCTAGGAAGCAGACATGAGTTTGAGAAAAATCCTGCTGTTTTATTTTAATGAGGGGTGGGGGAGGGAGATATAGTTGCTGTTACATCCTCAGCTGGACCCTTCCATCTCACAAAATCTCCTGGATCTTGCTCAAGACATACAATCCAGGTGGGCTTTCAAGAAGTGATCATCTGGTAAAATTTAGGGCAGCTTCCAGTGGTCTGGATTTAAAGGAAGTTCTGTCTGGGTTCAGAAAGAGAAGAGGGAGCCTGTACAGACAGAGAGTTCCTAAAAATTCCTTCCTGGGAGAAACAGGTCTAGATGCAACCTCTTTCTTGCTATTTCTCATTATAAACCTGGAGGGTCTGCAAAACATCTTGAGATGCTGCAAGCGTATGGCAGGAGGAGGGTTGGTCAGACAGGGTGAAATTCCCCTTACAAAGGAGAGATGAACCAAACTTAAGACCACACGAGAATTGGATTTCCACAGTTCTTCACATTTGTGTCAGCTCCCTTTGAATTCCAACCAGTGGTGGCTGGACATACTGGGATACAGATGTGGTTCCTGTAGGCATGGTGGCCTGCCAGACACGCACCACTTCAGAGGTGGGCTGCTCTTAATGTCAACGCATCACTCAAGAGATCTACACACCCTCTGCAACAAAGGAGGACAGGAGTGTAGAGGGAATGGTGCTGCAGGCATGACCTTCTCCTCCCTTTTGGCAGATCTGCAGCTGCTGCTTCTCCATCGCAAACGATTCCCTTCATCTCTGAAGGGAAGAAGAAATATTTCAACATATTTCACGGTGTCAGTCAAAGAAAATAATGTACGACCTGGCTCCTAATTCTACTGCACATGAAAGTGAATGGGCTGCTCTAGCCTGTCTGGATTACAGTGTGTTGTACACTTAAAGATGTAAAACATAAACGTGATCTGTCCAGGCTTAGGTCATTTAGTTATGAAGGAATATTTGTTATTTCAGGAAGCAGAAGGAGTTAAGGCAAAACAGTTATAAAAATGACATGCTCTTGTAGGGTTTGAACCAAACACAGTGTTCTATGTATCTAGGAATTCAGTGTTAACTATTCCCGTGTCAATGGCCCCAGGTTGTGCTAGGGGAGTCCCAGTTTGGGGCTGAGGAATAATTTTTTCTCCTCCAGGGTTGTCCAGGGCTGGCTCAGGCTGCCCAGGTCAGTGGTGGAGTCCCCATGATCCCTGGAGGCGTTTCAAAGCCATGGAGATGTGGTGCTGATGGACCACATGGGATAGTGGTGTCCTGGCAGTGCTGGGTTAGTGGTTGAACTTAATGATATTGATGTTCTCTTCCAACCAAAATAATTCTATGATTCTATGATCTACTACCAAAAATACACATCTCTGCCGCAATCAAGTAAGGATACTGTAGAGAGGGGATGTGCACCAGCCTGTGAGCACTTCAGAGATCAAAAGTAGAACATATGGCCCAGGATCCTCCTATCTACCTACTGTGGTAGAGTGCTGGATTTATCACTTTCATTTTTCCTGTGTGCTTTCCTCCTAGAATCATAGAATCATTAAGGTTGGAAACAACCTCCAAGATCATCAAGTCCAACCATCTACCAAACATTATTATGACCACTAAACCATGTCCTGAAGTGCCACATGTAGATGTTTTTTTAACACCTCCAGGAATGGTGATTCCACCCCCTCCCTGGGCAGCCTGTTCCAAGGCCTCACCACTCCCACAGTAAAAAGTTTTTTTCTTAATATCCAACCTAAACCACCCCTGGTGCAACTTAAGCCCATTTCCTCTCATCCTATCACTAGTCACCTGGGAGAAGAGACCAACACCCACCTCACTACAACCTCCCTTCAGGGAGCTATAGAGAGCAACTTGTACATATCAGAGCGATCTCACCTTTTTCTTGACTTACTCAGCTAAAAGACAGGAATGGGATCGATCTGTAGACTGAGACACTCAGATTTACAACATATAGGTTAGGCAGGGAAGAATTTCCAGGGTGTCTCAAATGGCAATAAACTTATATGCTTAACCACTGATTATCGCCATGGTCTGAACTGATGAGATCACTGTTGACTGTAGCAGAAGTTTGGACAGGTTGCTTATATGAAGACTCTTTAGAAGTGATCTCTGAGCCTGTGTACAGAATGATACCTTGGCAATTAATCTTAATGAGCGATTTAATGGAGGTGGTGTAAAGCTATGAGCCTACAGACAGCCTCTTCCACCTCTCTGACACAGATACCTCTGGAAGGGATGAAGCACCTTCTGTAAGTACCAACTTCTTTCTACTGACCAGAGGCAGACCCAGGGTGATCAGCTCAAACTGGAAAGTTGGCTTAAGTTAGAAGATTTTATATCCAGCTTGGTTAAACTTTGATGAAACTTCATTCTCCATCTGCATATCAGCATCTCCAGGTCAAGGAAAGGCAATGACAAGATGATTGTTTTCAGCATTTGCTTTGGAATTTGGGGTGAAGAAAATTTTCCCTTTTGAAGCACAACTGGCACAAGGGACCCTTCCAGGAAAAAAGGCACAGAACACCCATGGGACTGATAAGGGTCAGAAATCCCCATCAGTAACATGCTATCAGTAGAAAAGGCCATGACAAAATCCTGATAGTGGTATTTCTGAGAGGCAGGGAGGGAGTGACTTAAAAACGTAGGAAAGTAGCCAAGAAACACAGAACAACAGTATTAGCTTAGAAATATCTCCCAAAAGGGATGTTTTGGCCAGAATCCAAGAAGAACGCATATAACTCCCATACAACTGCCAGATTAGAAAAGGGTATTTCACTTCTAAGGCCTTCATGAGAACAGAGACAGAAGACAGCAAGGTATTCTGGGACTGCTGTCTCGATAGGACCTTTCAATACAGAAAAGACTGAACAGTCCTCAAAACCAAACTGAAAACTGGGATGGAAAATCAAGACAGTGCCAAGAGGAGATGTTTGGTGTGCAGAATGTGAAAGATCACAAAGTAAAATTTATGCTGATAGAAGCTCTGTCGAGAAGGACCTGGGAGTCCTGGCGGAAAACAGGTTAACTGTGACCTAGCAATGTGCTCTTGTGGCCAAGAAGGCAAGTGGTCTCCTGGAGTGCAGGAAGAAGAGTATGACTAGCAGGACAAGGGAGGTTCTCCTGCCCATCTGCTCTGCCCCACTGAGGCCACCTCTGGAGGATTGAGTCCAGTGTTGGGCTCCCCAGTTCGAGAGACAAGGAGCTACTGTAGAGAGTCCAGCAGAGGCTGGGAAGATGCTGAGAGGCTGGAGCATCTCTGTGCTGGGGCAAGGCTGAGAGCCCTGGGGCTGTTCAGCTGGAGAAGAGCAGTCTGAGAGGGGAGCTGAGCAATGATGAGCAAGAGCTAAAGGGCCCCGGGGGACAAGAGGATGGGGACAGACTCTGCTCAGTGGTGCCGAGAGACAGGACAAGGGACTGGAACCCAGGAGGTTTTATATGAGCAGGAGGAGAAAGTTCGTTGGTGTGAGGGTGTGGGAGCCTGTGCCAGGCTGTGGAGTCTACTTGTCTGGAGAGATTCCCACCCCGGCTGGACACTGTGCTGCTGGGCCCCCTGCTCTGATAGATGGAGCAGGGGGGGGACACCAGATCATGTACAGAGGGCCCTTCCAACCCCCCCCCTCATGCTAAGATTCTGTACCATGCGGATACTGTATCATTATATAAGTGAGTAGTTCTGAGCAGCTCCTTCCTGGGCAGTGAGCTGTGCTCACGGTGGAAGATCACAGGCCTTTGCCACCAGATGCCAGAAATTTCATCATAACGTGGAAACGGCTGTGCTGCAGCAACTGAAACTGATCCCAAATTCACACCTCTGATGTCTGCTTTATTGAGACTTTAGCATTTGACCTTATTGCTCCCTGGGGAAAATCAGCAGGGAAAACACCAGGAAAATCTCCCCAGCAATTCCTCTCTTGCGCAGTGCCAAGATGTGAAGCCAGAAGAAGACTCTCTGGAATGTGCCGAGCTATTGCTATTACCAGCATCCAGAAACATCTTATCAGAAACAGGGAAATTATCTTAATCATGATGCAGCCAGTCTCTTTTTTTTTTTTTTTGGTCTTATTTTTTGGGTTGGTTTTTTGGGGTTTGGTTTTTTTTTTGAGGAAACAACAAAGTCACAACAGTCTGCATAAAACCACAAGTTCCTCTGGCGCTTTGAGAAGTCTGGAAGGGAAAGAACACCAGAGTTACTGTACAGTATCAGCTGCTCTAAAAGGGGACTAAGCAGCGAGTCCAAGGAATGTGCAGCCAGAAGTTCTGAGAAAGAGTCAGGAGGGACGTGATGTGCTCTGCAAAAGGGCGGGAGGAAGAACAGTTTATCAGTAAATCTGCAGGTTGAAGGAACCGTCTGGATTGCTGCATCTGAACATCCAAGATGGTAAAGCAAGGAGGCGTTCTTTACTCTTACCGCGTCCTTCAGCATTTAGGGCCATAAAAATTATTCAAAGGTGGAGCACCTCTGCTGTGAGGACAGGTTGGGAAAGCTGGGGGTGTTCAGCCTGGGGAGGAGAAGGCTCTGGGGAGACTTTCTTGGGGCCTTTCAGGACTTGAAGGGGCCTGGGAGAGAGATGGGGAGGGACTTTTGAGCAGGGCCTGTTGGGACAGGACAGGGGGTGAGGGTTTGAACTGAAAGAGGGAGATTTAGACTGGAGAGAAGGAAGACATTTTTTTAGGCTGAGATTGATGAGACCCTGGCCCAGGCTGCCCAGATAGGTCTTCCAGATGGGCTGCAGACATTAAACCTGGATAAACCTTATCAATGCTGTTTGAAAGCATTGTTTTCTGGTCTTTTCCTTATCATGTTTTATCATGTGAATCATAGAACCATAGGATCGTTTTGGTTGGAAGAGACCTTTGAGATCATCAAGTCCAACTGCTTCCCCAGCACTGTCAGGACACCACTAACCCATGTCCCTCAGCACCACATCTCCAACAGCTTTGAAACCCCTCCAGAGATTGTGGGGACTTCACCCCTGCCCTGGGCAGTCTGGGACAGCCCTGAACAACCCTTTGAAGAGATTGTTCCTTAGCTCCAACCTAAGCCTGCCCTGGGGCAACTTGGGGCCGGTTCCTTTTGTCCTGGTGCTGGTTTCTTGGGAGCAGAGCCTGAGTCCCCCTGGCTCCAAACTCCTGTCAGGAGCTGTCGAGGGTCTTCCCTCAGCCTTCTTTGCCCAGGTCCCTCAGCTGTTCCTCACCACACTTGTGCTCCAGACCCTTCCCCAGCTCTGTTGCCCTTCTCTGGCCACGCTCCAGCCCCTCAGTGTCCTGCTGGGAGTGAGGGGGCCAAAACTGACCCCAGGACTCTAGGTGCAGCCTCCCCAGTGCCCAGTCCAGGTGGATGATCCCTGGCCTGGTCCTGCTGGCCACACTGGTGCTGATACAAGCCAGGATGCTGGTGGCCTCCTTGGCCACCTGGGCCATGAGGACTTGCAGATAGAGATACTCTGCAAAGGGGGCAACTACCTCCTGCCCCATCAGAACCAAGGTCCTCACGCCAGCCTTTGGCCACTGACCGCTGATGGGAGAAGCTGCCATAAAGAGCTGCAGAACAGCACAGAGACCCCGGGGTCAAGCAATAACCATGCTGAAAGGAAGGTTAAACCTTTCTCCATTTTCAGGCTACCTCCACACTCAATTCAAGGTGGTGTAACGTGTTCCATTTCCCTTCTATTTCTATTTTTTTAAGCAAGGTCACCAGCTGCTCCTCTCCAGCCTGACATGTCCTGCCCTGCACAGACATTGATGTGGTTGCGGAAATTGAAGGTGTGAGAGATGACAGAATTGAAAGAAAACACAGAAGGCACTGGGTTTGTCTATTTATAGTGGACAGTTCAGAGCCTGCCACTTAAATATACGTTCCTGATAAGTGAATAATCTCTGGCAGGGCATAAAAATAGGTCTGTGGCTCCAACCATAATTACACAGTCATGGTTCAGCAACCTGGCCTGTATCAAATAGACTGCGACTGTCACTGATGGGAAAGGACAGCAGCAGTGAGGAGAAGGAGGACAATTGAAAGTTCAGGGTAAAATACAGTGTTTTAAATGCTAAATATAGGACTGTAAAGCTTCAGGGGCTAGGCTCAGGAATGCAGCAAGAAATCCTCTTGATTTGGGGACTGAGGTGGAGCAGAGAGACGCTGGACACTTTACATCCTGCTCTGAGGAAGAACCTGTTTCTCTTCCCACAGAAAAGGTTGAAACTTCTTGACCTCTGCTTGTCCAGATCAGAGAATCTTAGAATGTTAGGGATTGGAAGGGACCTCTGGAGATCATTGAGTCAAACCCCCCTGCCAAAGCAGGATCACCCAGGGCATGTTGCTCAGGAATGCATCCAGACATGTTTTGAAAGTCTCTAGAGAAGGTGACTCCACAACCTCTCTGGGCAGCCTGGAGGGGCAGCTGGTAAAGGAATCAAGTGCATCTCATAGCCCCTGACTAAATAGTGGAAGAAGATGTCAAGGCAGGTCAGTCCTAAGGTCCAATCTGCCTAATATCCTGTCTCTGACAGCTGTAAAGCCCTAATGGTTTTTTGAGGATGATGTAGGATATCTGCAGGAGAGAGATGTGGAGTATCTCTGTTAACTCCTGTACTTCAAAACTGCTTTAAACCCTGAAACGTACAATGTGGGGTTGTTTCTATTCCTTGCAAAAGTCTTACTTTTTGTTTTGTTGGTTTTGTTTTTTTTAGTGATAAAAAGGTTTGCAAAACTCTTCCATGGTGATAAGACCGACAATCTGATTATAACCTGCTTCTGAACCAGGTTCACCTGTATGGAAACAGGGGCATCTTCCAGTGTTGCTCTGGTGCTCATATCTGAGTGCCTGTAGAGAGGAACTGCACCCTTTAACCAACTTCATAGCAGACCTGGGATGAGATTAGGTCCCCACCTAGCACAGGACAACAATATGCTGAAGAAGGAAAAGGGTGAGAAGAGAATGGGCTTGCTCATGACCTCCAGTTTCTCCCAGAAGACCTCATAGAATCGTTTCAGTTGGAAGAGACCTTAACATCTAGTACAACCTCCTGACATAGGCAAGGACACCTCCCACTAGACCAGGTTGCTCAAAGCCCTGTTGAACCCAGCCTTGAACACTTCAGCAATAGAGGATCCACAGCTTCTCTGGGCTGCTTGTGCCATGTTCTCACCACCTTCACAGTGAAGAATTTCTTCCTTATATCTAATCTGAATCTCACCTCTTTCAGCTTAAAACCATTTACCTCCCATCCTATCACTACACTCCCTGTTAATTTGTCCATCCTCAGTTTTCCTGTAAGTCACTTTAAGATCTGAAAGACCCCAATAAGGTCTCCTCAGAGCCTTCTCTTCTCCAGACTGAACATCCCCAGCTCTCCCAGCCTAGCCTCCCAGCAGAGGGGTTCCAGCCCTCCCAGCATTGCTGGGGCCTCCTCTGTCCCTGTTCTAATAGATCCATGTCTTTCTTATGCTGAGGGTCCCAGAGCTGAACACAGAAACACGTCTTTTCCCTTTGCAGAAGATATAGCAAGTCCTTGCATGTGTATTTCACCCTTTGCTGCCCTAAAAATCTGTCAGGAATTGTAGAGGTTTGACCTTGCCATATGGAAGAGATGTCAAAGGTGAAGTTTTTTCTCCAAGGTACCATAACCCAGAAATCAGGAGCAAGGTCGGATAAGTAAGGTCAGAAATAGACACAGAACTCCTGGGTTCTGGTTAAAGTTGGTTAACTGTGGGATTATCAGAATTGAGTAGGATCAATCTCACTAACTGCTGCTAACAGTTAGGTGTTAGTGTGACCAAGCCATCAAAACTCCTCTGTCATCAGAGACAGAGGATAATTCATCTCTCCTGGCCCAGACAACAGACTTTGGATGGATTCCCTATGGAGCTGCCCCTTCCTTTTTGAGGTAGTCTAGATGACTTGGACAGGATAGAGAGCTGCTAGGTGGCTTGAAGCAAAATGAAACCCATCCATCCCTTGATCCCTCTAGTATGTAAAAGTGCTGTCAATATGCTTAGTTTGGGCATAGGCTACTGAATCAGGATGTAACCCAAAGTTTCCTAAAGTGTAAAGAACCAGCTTCACCCAAAGATAAGGCAGGACAGAGGCATAAGTTTTCAGGTTGCCCCAGAGATGTGAAGAGAGCCCAAATCATCTGTGTCTGACTATGGTTATCCTGATTCTTTAGGAAAATATAGTTTTGGGGATGTTTTGTGGTTACACTTTCATTCATGGGTTCAAAAGCAAAGATTTCATACCAAAATGCCCCAGCAATCTGGAAGCAGTAATTCTTTCTTCTCAAAACCTGAAATATGCTTAGAAATAATCCTCAAAGCTTCACATTATCCTTCAAAGCTTCAAAATATCCCTCAAAAACATCATCTCTGTTGGCTGGCCCAATATAGCCCATGGTCCAAAACACACACACAATCCCACCACAGGGGGGGTTGGAAGGGCCCTCTAGAGATCATACCACCCAACCCATCTCATCTCTGTGGATACCACTGCATAATGACATTTTATTTTTCAGCCTCTTCCTTCAACCATGGGTGAAAACAAACAGGAAAATCCTGGGATTTCCAGATGGAAGAAAAATCTCTCTCAGCAGCCTCAGGCAGACTGAGCCCTGCTCTGCTTGTGCATGACATCTCTAGCAACATAAGCTCCAGCTGAGAGCACGTAATGGATGGTGTGGTCTGACCTACCTCTAAGTCCAATACCTACTAGCTCTACTTGAGCACCCAAGTGATAACAAAAGTGTGTTAGGATGAGGAAGGAGTTCTCTGAGAGCAGTCTTACAGGATCTAAGTAGTAATAATTTAAGCAATCAAGATACTTACATCTCCACAAAACTTCCTGGACGGGGAAAAGAAATGACACCCCACCCCCTCAGCAGCTGAACACAATAAACCCTGACTCCTCCCAGAAGGGACTGGAAAGGGGAGGGCTAAATAAGGTAGGGCTGACCGTCATAGCTTTTAAAGAGGGGTGGGTGTTAGGAGAGAGGTGGTGGAGGAGCTCTGAGGACCTAGTAGAGAGGCAAGAGCTTTTTCTTCTGACTGGTTTACTTTAAATACTGGGGCAATGGTTTGTTGATGCTGTTGTGCTCTGACAAGGTGCAATGAGAAGATGTCCTTAACGTTCTCTGTTGGGTAAATAACTCTGGTGGCTGTCTTAGGCGTATGCCTCTACTTTCTGGCTGTCTAGAGTTGAATCTTACACCAAACATTTTTTCCAGAAGAGGCTATTAGTAGTAAGTGGTGAATTGTTGTAGCAATGGGGCCTAGCTGTCCTATGGTATATCAGTGACTTCCAAGCCCTTGTATGTGTGGACCTTGCTGTTCTTGTTTCCCTTTCCCAACTTGTTATTGTCCACCTTTCATGTAATCACAGAATAATGGGGGCTAGAAGGGCCCTCTGGAGATCATCTGATCCCAACACCTACTCCAGCAGGGTGACCCAGAGCATCATCCAGCATTGCGGTGTCCAGCCAGGGTGGGAATCTTTCCACAGAAGGAGACTCCACAACCTCTCTGGGCAGCCTGGCACAGGCTCCCACACCCTCACACCAAACAACTTGCTCCTCCTGCTCAGATGGAACCTCCTGGCTTCCAGTGGGTGCCCCTTGTCCTGTCATTGGCACCACTGAGCAGTCTGTCCCCAGCCTCTTGCCCCCCTTGCGGGGGCCCTTTAGATCTTGCTCAGCATTGCTCAGCTCCCCTCTCAGGCTGCTCTTCTCCAGCTGAACAGCCCTCGGGCTCTCAGCCTTTGCTGGGTGCAGAGATGCTCCAGACCCTCAGCATCTCCATAGCTCTCATGCTTCATAACCTTAGTGCCTTGAAGAAAGATACTCAATGGGAAAAGCAGAGCAAGTGTAGGAGATAGAAGATGTTCAATGGGTCAGAGATGAGGTGATCCCAATGACATGACATGACCCAGGCTCATGGGTCTGAAACCAGTGAGGGCACAGTGAGCAAGTAAATCCCCGAAATGTGGAGAAGTGCCCCCAGAATGACTCTTTTTCTCTTCCATTCAAAAAGAATTACAGTATCACAGACTGGTTTGGGTTGGAAGGGACCTTGAAAGGTCATCTGGCCCAACCTCCCTGCACTCAGCAGGGACATCTGCAACCAGAGCAGGTTGCTCAGAGCCCCGGCCAACCTCCCCTGCAATGGTGCCAGGGATGGAGCATTGACCACCTCTCTGGGCAGCATGGGACAGGCTCTCATCACCTTCAGCATCAAAAAATTCTTCCTTCCCTCCAGACTAAATCTCCCTCTTTTATACACACACCTTGTCTGCATGCAGCACCAGCAGAGCAAGGACTGGAAACATTTCAGCATCGACATCCCTTCCACATGGCTGTGGGACATGAGACAAACAGAAGCCAGGCTCGGAGGTAAAGAGTAAAACAGAGGGGGCTGTGGAATATATGGCAACAAATGTTATTTGTTTACCTTCCTTGCCAATAAAATCCCAACATGGAAATAATGAATGGAGTTTGCAAATTAGTCACTAGAAATCACTTAACTCGTAAAAAATTATTAGCCCAGAAACAGAGATTTGGAGGAAAAAAAAAAGGTGAAAAAAACCAGAGGAGCTCTTGTCTTCAGACAAACGCTTTTTTGCACTGAAATTAATGGGGGTCGTGTCAGGGCATGGAAAGCATATAAAACAGAGCAGAGAGGGGAAAAGTCGTAGTGAGGAAGCCAAGATGAAGTGAAGTTGGATTTGGATCAAGTAAGCATTAAAACACTGTCAAGAAGCATGCCTTTTTAGCATTTTTCAAAAAATCAAAATTCCAGATATAAGCACAGATAGAAAGAGGTTCTGGTTTTTTAAAGTCGAAATCCAGCACGAACAGGCGACACTCAACCATCAGGGATAAAAATAGCCTCATTGTTAAACACATCTCATGGATTTGTGGTTCTTCTGAAGCCTTGCAAGGCTGTTGGTATCAAAGACCTTTAAGGAGAGGTTCATTATACTCACAGCCTATGGCTCCCTGCTCTGTCCTCCTTGGTGTTTATTGCCATTGAACAAGGACTGGCCATGGCATTGGCTGCTGTTGGGACTTCTCAGCTGCCAAAGCCAGGTCCTGAAGTGAATAGTGGATTCATGACTTGGGCAGGGAGATCTGAAACATTGACTGTTTTTGTGAAGGAAAGAAGGAGAAAATACTTTGATTTCCAGCACTTCCATTTAATTTGGCTTTGTTTGTTTGTTTGGGTTTTCTTAAGGCAGGGCAGTACAGGTTGAAGTTATTAGTACAGGAACGTGCAAACCTCAAATGTGCCCTAAGCTACCTCAGTGATGAATGCAGCCCTGAGCAAGTCGTCACTACTAGTGAGGCAACGCCTGGAATCCTGGGGTCAGGTTTGGGCCCCTCACTCCCAGAAGGACATGGAGGGACTGGAGCGTGGCCATAGATGGGCAATGGAGCTGAGGAAGGGCCTGGAGCACCAGTGTGGTGAGGAACAGCTGAGGGATCTGGGCTTGTTGAGCCTTGAGCAAAGGAGGCTCTCAACAGCTCCTTGACAGGAGGTTGGAGCCAGGGAGGTCAGGCTCTGCTCCCAAGGAACAAGTGCCAGGACAAGAGGAACCAGCCTCAAGTTGCCCCAGGGCAGGTTGAGGTTGGAGCTGAGGAACAACTTCTTTCACCCCTTTGAGGGTTGTCCAGGTCTGTTCCAGGCTGCCCAGGGCAGGGGTGGAGTCCCTGTGATCCCTGGAGCGGTTTCCAAGCCCCATGTGTAGATGTGGTGCTGAGGAACATGGGTTAGTGGTGCCCTGGCAGTGCTGGGGCATGGTTGGACTTGATGATCTTGAAGGTGTCTTCCACTTCAAACTGTTCCATGATTCTATGAGTCTATTCTCCGAGTCTCTTCTCTTCTATGTGTTTATTCACTGCTCCAGGGATCAGCTCACCTCAGGACTCTCCATTCAAATTTTAGGATCAAAGCCCATGACTCAGGGTGCTTATACAAAACCTCCCAACACAGAGCTTTCCCCCCTCACCCTTTTCAGGTAGGACACCGCCAAAGCAAGTCTGACCAAATGACCATTGGAAGCCAGACAAAACCAAGGCTGTACCAGTGTCACTAGTATTATTCCTGCTTCTCTCTTCTAGCTGCCACGAGGAAACCAGTGATGTTACAACAGCATCCCAGAGACTCCAGCAGCTCTCTTCCAGATGCAAAACATGGGTGCTCCAGTCTCCTCCAGGAAGCTCTGATGAGAAGATCAACCATTATGACGGTTCAGTGATGATTTAATACTTCCCTCATTTTATTAGAAGAAAAGCTGTGTTATTCCTCTCTATGATTTTTTTTTTTTAATTTTTTATTTCCTCTTTCTTCTTCCTGTAGATCATGCTCAGGGCACAGGAAACAGCCTAAAGGTGGGAATTATCTCAAACTGCCTCTTGAGTTTGTTTACCCCATAATTTACTTTGCAACAGGTATTTAAGAAGCAGCAAGGGACGGCACCCAGGCTTCAAAATGGTCCAGATTCCCATGGTACCCCACTGGGATTTTTCACAAGCTATGACCCTTCAGGGAAAAAGGAAAAGCAGGGGGAAGAATTTAAAACTATGTTACCATACACAATTAAAGATTCCAGTTGCCACAGGTTGGCTGAATCCGTCCTTTCCTGTGAAATCTCAGTTACATTCTTTTCTTTTTCTTAGGGGGGTGAAGAAGGAGGGGGTGGAGGATAAAATTGCAAGCAGACCTTCAAAACTTGCTGCACTGCGAGGCTGCTTAGAAACTTAAATCTTCTACAACAAGCAGCTGCCTACTGTACCCAGAGACACAGATGCCTCGTGGCCTCGCTCTAAATTAAATCCAGGCTTTGCGTTTCGTTCTCGTCTTAAGCCCCGGCTGCAAATTGACAAACAATGCCCCTTGCCAGCAGCTGCTAAAAGTGCTGCTAATGAACATTTGTCAGGAAGGAATAAACAGAGGAAGATGAAAAAGCTTGAGGGTGGGGTGGGAGGGGGAGGAAAGGGTGTTTTCCCTGGGGTTACAGTTGTCTCTGCAGGCATTTTTCATCATTTTAACTCAAACTCAGCAGCTATCCTTTGCAAGAGGGGCTGGAGCCTGTCCAAAGAGAAGCAACGGAGCTGGGGAAGGGTCTGGAGCACAAGTCTAGTGAGGAGCGGCTGAGGGACCTGGGCTTGTTCAGCTTGGAAAAAAAGGAGGCTCAGGAAGGTTGAAGTTGGATCTGAGGAACAATTTCTTCCCCCTCAGGGTCCAGGGCTGTCCCAGGCTGCCTAGGGCAGGGGTGGAGTCCCCATGATCCCTGGAGGGGTTTCCAAGCCCCATGTGGATATGTGGTGCTGAGGTCCACGGTTTAGTGGTGCTCTGGCAATGCTGGAGGAGCGGTTGGACTCCATGATCTTAATGGTTTCTTCCAACCAAAATGATGCCATGCCTCTATAAAAGCAAACTGGACCAAGGATGCAACTGTATTGAGAAATCCCGTGGACACCCAGCAGCCTTAAGTTCTCCTCCCACTGCAGGCAACCACCAGGATGGATGTTCTTACAGAGACTTTGTGGCTGCCAAGGGATTTTGCTGGGTCCCAGCCGTTCAGTTCCAAATTAGAAATGTCAGTGTGGCTTTAGTGTGATGTAGCTGATGCCCCATAAAACCATGACTTCAGCTGGTTTGGGGTGTCCTATCTAAAAGAAGGATGAGAGGGTCTGAGGACCTCTGAATGGTGGGGCAGCACATGGCAGGGGTAAAACTGCCCAGTGCAGGAGAACTAAGAGGGGCTGTGGTTTAGTATAGCACTAGGCATGATGGAAATACAATTGATGTGCCAAAGGGAGTAGAAGGTCTCCTGGTGCTTTTAGAAGATGAGAAAACCAAGTTACACCATGAACTAAGGTCAAGCTTTCCAAAAATTCCCTGGTAGCCGAGTCTCTTTTTTGGACACCAGGAACTGAAACACCATAAAGTGAAGTTGTGGATGTGTTGGTCAAACTGAATGTCTCTTAGCCCAGTGCTTCCTCTTTCACTGTGACCAAAAGCATAATTCCCACACATATTGTAACACCAGACCAAGCATAAATGATGCCCCTGAAGAGACTCAAGGCCAGGCCGTCATAAATTCTCTCCAGGATCACCCTCAGGAGTCAGCCCAGTTCACAGGGCAGTCACAAGGCTGACGTGCAGCAAAGAGGATGGTCATGGGTCCTTTCCAGAGGAAAGCCCTGTATGGGATTGGGATTTGATTCACTGGGATTTGATTGAAGCATTCCTTGAATTTAAAGGCAACCTACAAACCTTGAAACCTTATTGGCACATCTGAAGACTGCTATGGGATTTAGGCCATTAGGTCCATACTAGATCTGATGGAAACAGCGAAGACAAACCCTGTGGATTTCCTAGAGGAACAGGAATGGAAGGGCACTGGTCTCAAAAGGACTGGTCCCTGGTATTTCAAGCACCATATCACAAACTTCGATTCCAGGTGTACCAGCCTCTGGTTTTCTAGTTTGTGCTGCTTCATGTGTCCTTCGAAGGGTCTTAATTCATCTGGTGTGAGCAGGTGTTGCAAGGCCCAAAGATCACGATGTGTGGGAAGACATGACCAACAAAGTCTTATCAGTCTTGTGATGCATAAAAACACTTTCAGAGGACTTAGGGCAAGTGATGTCTCTCAGAAGATACTATCAGTTGAAAAGTCTTTTGTTCAGAAGCTCTGAGAGGGATAGTTCCAAAGCCTGAAGAGTTCAAACCCCTGGGTGAAAGTCAGCTCTTTCCATCAGGCACAGGGTTTCCTGCCCCAACACCAGATAGAGATATTTTTTGTTGCTATAGAGATATTTTTTGTTGCTATGCTCTGTTCAACACTAGAGGGGGATTCTGCTTTACTGGGACTCTTGGTAAGATTACCAGCTCACTCAGGAGCCTTGCCTGGCACATCTTCTCCCACAGTTCCTGGCCATTCCATTCTGGTGAAATCTATCTCCTCCTTTTTTTTTTTGTCTCAGGAGAGGAGGATTTCTCTCTGTGTGCCATTTTTCCCATTCCTCTGGCAGTATCTACCAAGCCACAGACTTTAAACGCTGGCTGGATTTTTGTTCTTGTTTCCAGAGAAAAAAAAAAAGATTTACAAGGAGAACTGAAGAGCTGGTAATATCTCATCTTGGATAATAATGACTTGAAGGGACCCTTCTCTTGTGCTGTCTCCAGCAGCTATGAGACTATCAGACCTTGGGGTAACGTAGGTCAGAGATTTTTTGCACATTTTATTTGGCAGGAATATTTGAGGAACAACCACTAGGAAGCCTTTTCTGCAATGAAATTTCTCATTTTTTCAATGTATTCAACCTAATGACGTTATAAACCCCTCACCAGAAAATGGACTTGTGGCCTCCTTGTGTCAGAGTGATATTTTCGTCACTGTGTAACCCATGAACCAAAATACTGAATGACTAAGACCTGTAGGACTTATGCCACAGAACTTAGAATAAAGGGACTATCTGAGCCTGGAAAACCTTAGTCATATGTCACACCTTTGGTCAGCAAACCATCTGCACCTGGCCTGCATACAAGCCCATCTTGGCCAAACAGCTCTAGGTAAGCAGGGCTATGGGCAGCAACATCATCATACAAGCACCAAGAGAGACTCCAAAAGGTGGTCAGGATCACATGCAGTTATTGCACAGGGTCACCAGGTAGAAGGTGCACCCAAGTCAGGGCAACCCCCGGGATCAACCTCGGCTGGAGGGGAAGGGTTGGAGAGAGCTCTGCGGAGTAGGACTTGGGGGTGCTGGGGGGGAAAAGCTGGAGCTGAGCCTGCCCCGTGCGCTGGCACTCAGCAGGCACTGGCACCCTGGGCTGCACCCGCAGCAGCGTGGACAGCAGGGGAGAGAGGGATCCTTCTGCTCCCAGGGATCTTCTCTGGGGAGAGAGACCCCCCTGCAGTGCTGGGGCCAGCTCAGGAGTGCTCAGCACAGCAGAGACAGGGACCTGGTG
>WTSP01005305.1:27218-40571 GCA_025331215.1 Actenoides lindsayi | reverse complement strand
CTTTCCAGGAAGGGTTGTCAGGCATTGGAATGGCTTGCCCAGGGAGGTGGTGGAGTCACCATCCCTGGAGGTGTTTAAGAGTCTGTTAGATGTTGTGC
The DNA here is from genome assembly GCA_025331215.1 of Actenoides lindsayi. NCBI lineage: Eukaryota > Metazoa > Chordata > Aves > Coraciiformes > Alcedinidae > Actenoides > Actenoides lindsayi. The sequence goes on along the minus strand of WTSP01005305.1, from coordinate 40,473 downwards.
TTAGGAACATGTTTTAGTGGTTTTTGATAGGGCTAGGAGTAAGGCTGGACTTGGTGATCTTGAAGGTCTGTTCCAGTTGGAACTGTTCTATGATTCTATTATTCTATGTCCAAAGATTGCCCTCCCCATTTCCAGATATTTTTGGATCCATGAATTGAGTTATGCTAATCTGAGTTTTCCAGCACCTTTAGTTGTCAACAGTTTTTTTAGGTATTCTGTAATTATGCTATGAGAAGCTGACATACTCTAAATGCTGCCAGACTTATGCTGAGAGCAACAACCACTTTCATACACATTCCTCACCATTGCTCATGTCTCTTCCTTGAACAAAACAATTCAAAGACTGTAATATAACACTCACAAGAATAGTCACACTGAATAACATCAAAGACACATTTGGTCCTGAATCTCAGCAACTCAAAAAACCAAATACCTAAGAATGCATATAAGATCAAGACAGACCTTTAATAATGAACGTTAAGTACATATGAAGCACAATAGGGCCCTGATACCAGCTGGAAACCCTGAAAACTACTGTAGCACAAAAAGTAACAGACAAGAAAACTGAAAAAACAAACCTCACATTGTCCAAAAAAAATATTAAAAAACTGGAGAGAGTAAAAGCTATCAGAGTATTTACTTCTATAAGCCTTCCTTCAATGCAAGGCAAAAATCACAGCAGTTTCCTGTTGCATTTCAACCAGGCTTGCTTTCAGAGAGATGTTTGGGCATGGCTGCAAATCAGAGAAAACACTAATGTTTTGCTGTTTTAGCAAAAACTCTGATCATTGTGTCAAAAAAGTCACCTGTGTACATCTGAGCATGAGTAGAACTTGCTAGCATAAGCCTTAACTATCCCACTTTTCGCTCTGGTAGACTAAGTCTGTGGGATTTGAAGCACCTCAGAAGCAGCAAAAAGTGTATCTCTTTTATCATAAAATCCTCTTATGACTGGACTGACAGCTGCTATGAGAAATGCCACACTCAAGTGACACAGACACAGAGAAGCAGCTTGTCATGGAAAAGCTGGCCCACCTGTAATTAGAACAACATGAATTAGAGGCAATAATTGGCCCTTCAGGCAGAGAATAAGGTAATCAATATTCTTTCTACTTGTCACTTTAAATCGTAGTATGGTAATAGATGATGCCTCTAAGACATTCACAGCTAAAAATCTTTTGCTTCTCTCTGTTTGAAACAGTAGTCCTTGTCTATTTGAAGCAGAGGCTGCAAATACCCTCCTCTATTCACCACTATCTGGAGTGCAATTTCAGTGCAAGAAACTGACATGCTCTGAATATGACTATGCTTGCTATGAAGTCATCAAATGTTTCTGTGCACTATGAGTATTTGAGCTTTAAAAGGGTGATGAACTTCATTTTCCAGTTAGAATTTTATCTACCAAGAATAGGCCTTATTGATTGGAAGACAATCTGTTACCCACTCATAATTTATGGCTTTTTTCATACAGCAGCAACACTAGAAATAGAAAGAAAAAGTGAAGAAGAGTTTCAATTAAAGTTTGATAGCATCTCCAGGATTTCTACTATGTGAAGGTTTCTTAATCTGTTGCACCTGACCTGCTCCAAACTCTGTAAACTGAAAAAAACTCATGTTAGACTTAAGTTTCAAGTTCTTAAACGAAATCAGTTAGACACAGGAACAGGGATGACACGTGACATGACAGCATATTATGTTTCTATTGTCATTTTTTACATTTCATTAGAAGATACACATGTGATACAGCAACTACTGAGTGAACTCACAAGGCCTGTTTGCTCTAGCTGTATTACATGCGTGTACGTTTCCTCTTGCCTTGAACTCTACACTCTGATTTGGTGGAGCAAAGACTTCAGTGTAGATAGGATACACCAGAAAATGTCTGCTTTTGACAGCTGTACAAAGCAAATGGCAAGACCTCCAGAGTCTCCAGAGTCAACATCCCTCACTCTGAAAAAAATGCTGTAAGCTCCTGATAATAACCAATAATTTGGCTACAGAAGTCACACAAATGTTGTTCTGTTGTACAAAACAGGACTTTGAGCTGATACCATTCTCAGTTTGAAACAAACATTTCTAAACAGTTTGTGAATGCCTTTCAAGTTAAGGTTAATTTTTCTTTGGTGGAGGTTATCATTACACTGGATCTGGACAACCTGTTCAAATACAATTGTTCTTGCTGAGAAGAATCCTTAAGCACAGATGGTAGCAGGATACATATGGAATTGTCTGAAGAAACCATAATGGGATTTAACAGGGTAATATGAACAGGACAACTGAAAGATATTTCTGTGTAAACTGCTTGTGTACAGGACTCAGGTATCACTTACCAAATGTTTGTTGTGATGCCTGAATAAAATCCTTATTTACCCAATGGGTACCAACTTTCTATCTCTGTCCTTCTCACCACTTCTTGTTTGGCCTTGTCCAAATCACTTCAGTTCTGGATTGCTGGGGTTTTTTTCATTAGCCACTTCCTGTTCTGCTGGTTTTGGAACACTTTGGAAGTAGGCATTATTTCTTCCTAGGTCGTGTATGTCTATCATCTTCCTTAGGCATCAAATGTCAGTGGTCTGAATCACAGTGCTTTCCCTGGAAGTGCCAGGTACAGAGGAGATAATGTGCACTGAACTTCTTCTTTTGAACCACCTGCTGGAAATTCACAGTGTGAATTTTCATCTCAGCATGGTGGGGAATATTTTTACACTCTGTAGTCTCATCAGGCTACTGCTAATAAATTAAGATAATGTAAGAAACTGTCTTCCATCTTCATCCTTTTTCCTGCCAAGCAATAATACCGATTTTCACCAAATGGACTCTTTCTGGACAATCTATACTCATGACAGCTGAGGTTCTCCTGTCTCCTGAACTAGGCCAAACAGTACCTGTCTTTAAATAGAATGGTGCATTTTTCAGTAGTGAAGCAGCTGAAATCCAAGCAGGTCTGAACATAAAGGACTGAGATTGAAATGTAAAAGTAGGTAAGGGGATTTAGAAGCAGTCATTATCACAGTTACCAAAGAAGAACTTCCTTTAAGATCCAGCTGTATCACATGAAAGATGGGGAATCAAAACTGCATTTGTCTAACTTCCTTGATTTTTTATTTTAAAAACCTCAAAGGTTTTTAAAATAAAGGTTTTTTCTCCTCACAGGGAAAAAAAAAAAAAAAACAACAAAAAAAACCTACCTAATCTGATGTCATGTAATTAATCACAAGCAAAATACATTGGTTCAAAGTCCAGAGAGTTGTTGTCACTTAATTAAAAAGTACTAAAGAAAAGCAAAGAATTCTGATTAGCACTGAAGTGAACTTCATTAGAATCAAAGCAAGACAGTGCTGCATTGTACTGTGCAAGAGATAGCATTTCCAAGGACTCTGGACTAGCCAACAGCCAGTGCAGTTAAAAGATCTTTGCTAGGACAAACAGAAAATATCATCAGCCAAGCAGGTGAGTTAAAGCAATCTAGCAAGACACAGTGGCAGGATAGGGAGCACCATGGGTACTTCATTCTGCTCCACCTCATGACTTGTCTCAAGCACCTTGCAAAACAGTGGCTTAAATCCACAGCACTTCTTGCAACTCTTTTAATTTGAGAGGGCATGGTTAAGATTGCAATAATTTGTTGGGCTTTGAAATAAAGCACAGGGAGAAATAAGTGACACTTGTAGTTTAACATTGAGGAAAGATACCGGATCCAAGGACAGGAGAAAATCCTCAGTTTTTATGCAATAAATATGATTCATGTGCAGTCCTAAGAAAAGACAGAAAAAGATATCAAGAAATTAAATTTATGATTGTATTTCCTCATATCTGAACAACGGCTACAGTAGGTCAGACACTATCTAAATTAGGTCTGCAACTATATACTATTTCTTTTACTCTGGGAGAATCTGTGGTATGGTGAGAAGGTGGGAGTTGGAGCATCCAATTCCCATAGGCTCCTTTAGAAGCCAAGACTTTCAAACCTGAATACTGAAGAAATTCCTGTGATAGCATTGCTATCTATGTAATTAAGAATTTTTCCCACTTCTGCAAGTCTTTAAATTTAAGATTGTACAGTCACAAACTGACAAAATAAATCCATTTCCCAGATGAAAAGGCACACTTCAAATTCATTACTGGAAGCATATTTTACAGCTGAAGTATAAACATGATTTGAATCAGAATAGACAGACCTGGGAGGTCCAGCACCTGAAAATCAAGTCTATAATGTAAGGAGCCAAGGAAAATGTCCAATAAAAGCCTGTCTTGGAATCTTAATGAAACAGTCCACCAGGAGAAAAATTATTCATGAGGGCCTTGGGCATAACATGAGAAAACTGGAACATAGACACACCACATAAGCTAAATGTCGCCAAGGACAGGTGGATTGTCCCAGGTCAACATCAGAGGAATTTCCCTCTCTAACCTTTTGGTGCCTGTTTTTCTCACCTAAAAGTGTCCCTTCTAGGGTAACAGGCCAACAGGTAAAAGACGCACCTTTTATAATGACTGTCTTCACATTATTCTGCTTTGCTGCTGATACTGGAAAAGACAGGGTACACTGCTGCAATGCACTTTTTTGTCAAGTGCTATGGGAAAACTCATCATGGATGCCACAGAGGCTTGTGGAAAAGAGAGCTACTTTGCCGGCATTCTTGAAAGAACATACACGTTATTGTCACTGAGAACAGACTACCCTTCTTTTCACCTTCCTCTGTGGGCTCCCATCTCTTTATAAAGTTAAGTATATGTTTCCTGAATTCCCTTTTGAAGACTGCTCAAAGCCTTCTCATGCCCTAACTTTCTCCATGGAGCACCTTGGGAGACATAGCAGCCTCTCCAGACCCCTGCAACTTCACTGCAGCAAGATTTCTAAGAGTTATTAAGTCTGAGGCTAGTCACATGAAGGCATTTGTCCTGTCTACAATGATTAACATCTATGTAACTACCACATTGTTCTCAGCTCTCCCAAGCACACCCTTTTGATGAGACATGTCTCTAGCTAAACAGTGGGGATAACACAACAATGTTTGCCATGCTAATCAACGTTGTGTCTTTGTCTTCTGGCCCTGTCTGTCTTTCCTTTTGTGCCTAACACTATGATGTCCTTCTGAGAGCGAGACAGCCTTTATGCTTTGTTTTGGACTGTCCAGAGAAAGCCACACAGCAGCAACACGAATGAAATTTTTAAACAAAACATCAGGTAAATTTATAATAACAACTCTTAATTTCAAATGTGGTTGGTAGTAGGTCTGATTCCCTTCAATCCTGAGAACCTTTGTATCAGATGGGATCTGGAAATGTGTATAAACAGGTCTCAAAAATGCACGCACATATATACATCTATATATTGATCGGAGGTAGCTAAACCTAAATGAGCAGTGTATCTCTTTCCCTGCTACGGATGCATATTTCTAATCCAACTCCCTCTGTCTCCCATCCTATCCTCCAAGCCTGGCTAGTGCTCTCAACAACTATGTCCAGAAGCTGCCAGAGCACAGGTCTGCTTGCAACTGAAGTGAGGCCAACAGGCTCGCCAGGGGCAGCTTTCTCCTTCCTCACTCTACAGCAGAGCAGGTGTCCAGCTATTTTAAGAGACATGGGAGCAAGTAAAGAAGTGTCCTGTGGTCCATTCCCGTTCAGCACAAACGCAGCAGAGAGGAGGATATTCTGCAGGCTATGGTTTTCCATTGGTTTTAAAGTTCTGTTTGTGATGACCGTGGGCATAGATCTGGGCAGGGATTCATGGTAATACAGAACCCTTTTGCTGTGAGTAATTTGAGACCTGGCTCTGAGAACCAACGAAATAACCATCAAGGAAGAAACCATCCCTTAAGACTGCTCACAGATTCAGAAATGGCTAGAGCACAGCCAGGAGTGCAAGTAGCACAAATCTCAAAGACCAGGCACCAAACCTGTGGAAAGTTCATGTGACCAGGAGGAGAAGGTCAGATCTGTGAGCTGGACGTGTTTGGTAACACGAATGAGGGGAGCTGTGGAGGGAAAGCCAGCCCCTCATGGTAGCCAACCCTTCCTGTTCTTGGGAGTCAGATGGCAGACCTCACCTCAGAGAGGTCCATGGACCAGGAAAGATCCAGTAGCTGGGGAGATGCTCCCCTCACCATCAATCTCATCTGAGATCATCATCCATGTCCATCCGAGAGGGAGGATGGCATGACTCTGCCTTGGAGCATACTTGGCCATGGAGGACTTCCAGGGATGCCTGACACCAAGCTCACATGGCCAAAGCCACTTCATTCAGCAATCTGCTGCCTTAGACTGCTCAAAGCTTTGCTCATATCTACACAGAAGTGGAGAGAACTTCTTTTATTTGATGTCGTAGTGTTTCTTGCATTACTAGCTACTGTTTCACAGAGGCAATAAACACCTAGACTTCTTTTCATGGATGCAATTATAGTATAGGAATTAACATATGCACTTAGTATGTCCTGACTCACACCATGACACCAGTTCCAAACACCTTATACAGGAGTAACAATATTGTATGGAGCAGCAGATAAAAATAATGACAATCCTGTTTCTTTGGCAATATAAACTAAATTGTGCCACTGCATGGAACTACTTCAACTATAGAGGCCTGCTCAATGTTACAATTTTTAATGCACTTTTCATAAAGTATATAATTCACTTTTCATAAGATTTATAATTTCTGGGTTTTTTTCTGTGTGTTGAATTTACATGGCCTCAACTTTGTATCTGAGAGTCACAGAATGCAGTCTGGTGGAATGAGTATTAGAAACCTTATCTCCTAGCTGAAGATGTGAAGGCACAGATTATTCAAATGATTTGTCCAGGGTCACACAGACATTCTAGGAAACTGATGCTAAATTGTCTGAAACATTGGGATGGTCCTTAGGCTGCTTTCTGAATCCTCTTTTTATCACTTGCCTCATATTTCAGTTTCTTGCAGTGTACTGTTTCACAAAATTGTGTCACCAAACCAGTCTACATGGGGCAAGATCTGGCAATACTCTTAATATCTTGTCTTAACTTGCATGTTGTTTATCACAACTTAACTCTCAAAGCCACAACAAATAAGAGTCATCAGGTCTACATTGACCTTTTGAGTCTTTTGTGTTTAACAAAGCATCTAGCTTGCAGACAGACTGTTGTGTCTTTCATAATTATTATTGTTCTACTTCCCTTGAAATAGTATCTAAATGTTCTTTTACAAATACTTGGAAAAATCATTTAGATCATTTAAACATCTGCATCTTCTGTACACTAGCTGTCTTTAATGTCCTTAGGCCACTCTTCTCCATCAGTCATTGCATATATGAAAAATATGGGTGGAAGGTAGTTTATAAAAACTTTTCTATGTGTGTGTACAAGCATATCTGAGAGATATACCATAACTCAGTATTATAAAATACACCCCAAAAAAATTATCACTTTTCTTGTAAAGTCTCCTATTTTCTACTTATTCATCATTTACTGGGTATGTGGCACAAATAAGTAGAATATGATCTGTATCCTGCTGCAGCTGAGTTTCTTGATGTTGTACCTTTACCCTGAGCACTTTCATGTACCTAGGTTGCATATGAGCCAGAACTTGCACACAGTCTCTAGTCTGTTCCATAGCATTCAGCCTGGACACAAAGAGTTGTTTGCTGTTACCAGTGCAGGCATTTGCTTTGTTTGTCTCTCTGCCCTCTCATGTAAAATGACATCAACAAATCTTCACCTATGTTTTTGAAGGAATCTCATTCCCTTGGGATTATGCACCCAGGTGAATGTAAAATGGCATTATGCCACCTGCCTATGGAGAAGGCCAAAGCATAACATGCTTTTACTACAGCTGGAAGTTTCATATGACTGTAAGTGGAAGCTGTATGCCTGTCTCCACTCTTCTGAAGAACCCAACCTAAAGAGTTCTGTGTAAATCAGTCTATTGTAATACAAAATCCTCCTGAGAATATCTCTTCCCTTCCCAGCTAAACTTGCCAGTGCAAGTGAGCTGGTCCTTTCTGCCTTCATATGTGCTTGGTTTGGAAATTAGACAGCTTAATTCCATGGTTTTTCCCATTGAGATTTCTGGACAATCATTGCTAAGACAAGAAACATTAATTCTTCACAGTGAAGCTGGTACACTAGGCTGAGTCTTCACAGTGTTTCTACTGTGGTCTGGGCCCAAAGTAAAAGGAGGAAATGATGTTAAATCTTATTTATATATGTTCATGCATATATAACATTGCATACTTCTTAAAAAAAAAGATCTTGCAATATTCAGAGAATACGGAACAAAAGCCTTTCTAAAACTGAGTTCCTCTAGAGCAATATTAATGAAAAAAATAGTGAGGAACAAGACTTAGGGACAGAATGACTCCATACCAGTAAGTTCTGTTCATGTGAGTAATCTTCTGTTTTACCTTGACTACAGCCTAATCCCTTTGCTGGGCCTGGATTTCCTTTTTCTAGTTAGCTGCTGAGTCCTGCAAGGGAGAGATACACAACATCTAGTACAATGAGGTCATGATCACTGTGAGGGGTTCTCGCAGTTTTTGTAGTAATAGTAATTTCTTCCTTTCTATTGGCAGAAATGTATTAAACTGTGTTCAAATTAAGCTAGAATTTCTGGTGGGTTGGTTTGGGTTTTTTCTCTTTTGCCATTGATAGTCTTTTGAAGGCCATGATGACTTTTTGCTGTGTAGCTGACACTGTTCTGTTTTTATTGCTTCTGCACAGACAGTGGAATTTGTAAGTGTGTTTATCTCATTGTCAGCCTTGGCTTGTAAAGAAAATGGAGCCCTGGCTTTAGCAGTTTTCCTTCCTCTAGAGGGAACTCTTACTGTGTTTTAAATTTCTCCATGCATTTCTCTGTAAACGCTGCAGGCTGTCCAAAATGAGGGAAGAGCTAAAACCTCTTTTGCCAGAATGAAACCTGACAGAATCCCACTTGCTGGAAAGCAGCAGTAGTTGTCTTCCGGTGACAATGGCTTCTAGTTGTGACAGAGCTCCTTTCTTAGCCTGGCTTTTCCATTCTTAGGAAACATGCAGAACACAGTGGGAAGGATCTCCCAGAAAGATGGATTTAGATTTTCTCCAGTCCTGCTGCTGTGTGTGCTACATCAGGTCTCTAAGCTGACAGGTGAAGCTTGAATTCTGCTGTTTGTGTACTGGCATCAGACAAGAGATTGCCTGTGAGGTGGGAGGGAGCATTAAGGAAGTGTGGAGAACAGCAGTTCTACTGCAAATAGTTCTAATCCACACCATCCCTCTATGAAGCTACCTTGTTAACTGCAAAGGCAGAGGCTGATTTTCCCTAGAGATCCTCCACTAGTTCCCATAAACTTATCTGTGGTAGAAAGCATTACTGAACTCAGTCACTTTCAGGCCCAAGTAGGCTTCAAGGTCCATGGGTGGTAAATAGAGAAAAGAGGACTTCTCCATGGGAGGGACAACTTCTGCATTTAGAATGGTGTGGACAGCAGTCTTTGCGGATATCATGGGGTCTCTGTTTTGGGCCAAGTGGTCATGGTCATCATGGTGAATGAGTGCAGTTCTGTCACAGGACCTCAGTGAAATGACTGTGTAATAGGGCAGGCTCCTTTCCACTCCTCTCTCCAGTTTTGTGCCTTTCCTGAAGATCAGTGATCTGCCAGCTCATCTTATTACCCTTATATGGAAAAGTAATAAATCACCACTTCTGTTCATATCGCTTTGGTGCAGTGCCAGCCTTCCTACACTCCACAAATGTCTTTATAGGGAACAAGCTGTGACAGAGTGCAGATGAAAAACCCAGTGGTGAAACATTTCTCTAGCATAATATGGGAAAAGGACAGCCATGAATATAGAACCTTGGTCTGAGTCAGCATCCCCATCAGAAACAAGATGGAAATTATAAAGAAGATGGAGAAAAGTGGATAGCTAAGTCTGTTGGCATTTCATATCTTGTCTGCATTTTGCAGAATTCTTCAGTACACCAACCTGTCCCTCTGGTTTGAACTGCTTCCAAAATCCTGAAAGGAACAAGCATGTTCCAGCTTATTACTGAAGTTATGAGCAGTCTGAAATCTCCCCACTTGGCTGGATAGGTTGGGTGATGCAGAAGGCCTGTATTTGCTGGAACTAGAAAGAAAAGCAATAATAAACCCACAGCTTTTTGTTCTCTTCAGCTTTTCTAGATGAGCAAAGATTTCCTATAGGAGGGATTTCTGATTTACCATCTATGCTCTGTGAGGGAAAGGCATCAAAGCAATAGCCACCAGACAAGAAAAATATTACAGATCAAAGAGAAATTACACACATTCCTTGTTTGTAGGCAGCTGTATGTGCTGCCAAAGGTATGTGATAGATTGAACTGTAACAACAAAAGTAATCACAGGAACTAATCTGATTCCATGAACCCTTCAAATGGATAAAGTGAGTGATCAAGTAGTGGGTATGGGCTATACTAAGTGGCATTCATACCATACTAAAAACTCAATCCTTCCACCTCCTGATTCCCAGCTTATGTCCCATTTGTTTCTGCTGTATGGCTCCCTTCAAGAATCATATATTAGCTCTCTCAGTGCTGAACACAGCACTTTTCTGCTCTGCTCCATTGCTCTGACAGAAGTCACAAAAGACAGGTGCCAGAGGAGTACACTCCTCTCAAGAAGAATGGATTAATAGAGCAGAGTTGTATCAGAAACTCGCTGGTCCAGGGGAGAAGCTACTTTGACTACTTCCCTTGTTTTGCCTTAAACTGGATCTGTTCATACTGCCTTTACAAACGAGGGCAGGACATGAATCCAAAATCAGTGCTTAACTGGCATAGACTCAGTACTTTTCCATGTGGCATTGTTTCACCCACATTGTATATTTTGATCCATATCCCCAGAAATAAACAAGTAATTCATTGTTATTTTGACTGTATTTATTCGGTTCCTTTTTGATAGAAGAAGAGCCTACAATTGCCATAACAATGCTAGCACTGATAGGTATGTACATGGAGTAATGTGTGTCGTGAAAGGGGCAAGAGAGATTTCAGCATGGAAGTCCTGTAGAGACAAAGCTAAAGGACTATCATCTGTGTGCAGTATTGTACAACTCAGTCCAAACAGTCAGCCGACTTAGACCTGTGCTCACAACAGTGACCTTTTCAGTGAGAAGCCCAGGAGCTACATCACATGTGTGCAACATGATGAACAAAAGGGCTTGAGCCCACATGTGAAATGAGGACTAAGACAGCTGAGCAGTTGAATACATACCTGGCTAAACAGGAAGTATGCACTCGCTTTTCTACATCACAAGGCAGCTGGCTCTGTGTTTTTCAATTGCAAGTTCTCTGGAAGGCCTTGCAGAAGCAGGTGGCATGACAAAGTACATGTTTTGCAGCAGTGTAAGCAGCTTCCTAACCCTGCATGTGCTTGCATGAGTGTGTTCTCCTCAAATTCCCAGCCCACCTCTCTTCAGAGTCCTTTAATGAGGGCTGCTACTCATAAACATAGCTGACTGTGCTCTTTGCCTACTCTGGAGAGAAACAAAGGGTGGAAAGTTCCATGACTCTGATGTGTGGGCAACTCCAGAACATACTTTACAGAATGAGGCAAATTCATGTTCTCAGAACTTCTATTCCTCTGACAGCACACCTCATCCATCATGTAATCATCTTCCTTCTCTAGTGTAGAGGAGAAAGAAATCTGTAACACAAAACAATCTGTGGAAACGAAATGAAATAGCAAATGCTTATTTGTGAATCCCAGATTATCAGGTGGGTTGCCACTGAGCTACTGTACCTAAATATTATCCCTTACTTTTTCTACACCTTCACAGGACCTGGTACTTCTGTCATCTTGGACTAGAGCAGAAGAGGACATCTTTCCCATGACAACATCTGTTACTTGGCACTAGAGAGAAGTCTCTATGTACAGTTTTTGGAACATAATGATTTCAGGCTTTCAGAAATAAGTTATCTTTGCCTCAGGAACAATATTCCCTCAGCATGGAACAAATGAGAAATGTTTTCTCATGAGCTGAGAAATCATTAAACCAAAACCTACTGAGTGTGAAGACATTCTTAAACTGTTAATTAGCCTCTGTCTGTCACCTTACTGTCCTGGGATCTGGCATCCTTTTAATGCTCATTTACCCAATGATACACTCAGGATGTGCCTACACAGTGAGTGAGTCTCACAGCAAAATCTAAGTACACTGAGCTGCAGTGTAGGGAAAAAAATAGAGAAAAGCATTGCAAATCCTTAGCTTAAAGTCTAACTCGTTCTACATGTCAGCAACTGAACATTCAAGAATTGTGTACCTTGGGCTTCAGTGTAAACACCTTAGCCATAATTGGTATCATTTAACACAGCATGCACCTGCATACAGTTGGTGTACAGTTAGATACAAAAATCTTGCTTCTGTGCTAGATTTCTCAGTGTATCCAGAGGCCTTTACTTCATAACTGAAATCCTCACAGTCATTACTAAGATTTTGAATTTCTGTTAAGGCAAAAAGTGTTAAACTTGTTAGAACAGAAAATAAAAGTTATTATTTGTCTATTTACCACCTGGGAAGTTTCACATTTTAGTGTTTTCCACAGACAAAAAAAAAGAAAAAAGGGTCCACCTCCACCCCTTTTCAGAGTCCAGTGAGCAGAGAAAACCTTACAAATTTACGATTGTTTTTAACCACCTCTTTAAGGTAACACTAAGAAAGAAGACAAATAAAACCCGTGCAAGTGTACTAGAATTGTTCTAATCTATCAGCTAGAGTATATGAGAAAAGCTGGACCAGGTTACAGCTTTTCCAGCTGACAGCCCTTCTCTGACAGTGGCTAACAGCAAATACCTGCAGAACAGACCAAATATAGCCAAGTTTCTCCAAGATGCTTTCCCAGCTCCAGTCATCCTATGCCCAGGGATTTCCAGTACTACATACAGTATTGCTGCGTGTGACAGCCCTAGATAGATTTTTCTTCCATTAACATGTCTGATCACTTCTGAATCACATAATCGTTTGGCATCTAAAATTATTGTGTCAGGATGTGCAACCTTTAAACTACATGTTCTGTGAAATACATCCTTTATTTTGTCTTGAGATTTTTGATACATTACCACCACCATCTAGATTGGAGGTGTGAGGGGGGTAAGTTGTACAGGGGTACATCCCAGGCTGCTGCTGGGGTGAAGTTATTAGACTTGCTAGCCACATAGCATGGATTTTATGTATTGTAGTAGGATCAGAATAATAAATTCTGCTTTCTTGAGAATGCTCTGAAAGGTTTTCCAGACAAGAAGAGAACCTTATATAGAAGACAAATGGCTTG
>WTSP01005305.1:0-23360 GCA_025331215.1 Actenoides lindsayi | reverse complement strand
AGCACTTGAAATCCCCATCTTGAGAGCTAAAACAGTGATTTAGGTGTTCCCACAGGTCAAGATGTTTCACTTGCTCATGACATACATTTATCAAGAGATAGGAGCAAGGGGTCTTACTGACTCTGCTTTAAAGTGACAGTCCTTCACAACTTGGTTGTATTGATTCTTTCAAAGTTAAAAAAGTATCAGTGTAGAAAGGACTTGTTTCATAGGCAAAAAAGTTCAGGAAACAGATTACTAGAGCTTTAATAGTCTCAAATGCACCACTGACCAAGCTTGACCTGTAGGGAGCAGAAAATTAATCCTCCTTTCCTACAATCAAACTGTTTTAACTATTCTGGGGATTCATGAAATCCCTGTTTGAAATATTCAAGCATCTATTCCACAAAAAACTGAATTTATTTTCATTCCCTGCCAGTTTATGTAATACAGGAAACTCTAGTCTGATGCAGTGGTAGGAGACACTTAAACTTAATGTAATGTTTAGTCTGTGGACAGATGTTCCTTCAGTCGAATATGGCGTAAGCTACTTAATTCAGCTATGAAACTGTTTCTCTTCAAGGATTTAATATTCTTTGTCTCTTCTCTAGAAACATTAAGTATAGGACTCAAAGTCAGCTATATAAAATATATATTTCTTGGTTTGTTTGGGGGCAAACATGTAAAAGTTAAGCCTTCCAGCAACACAGATGCAAGACCTCATAGGGAGAAATGTGTTCCTGCTTAACAACACTATGTACACCACCAATAAATATGGTAGAGAACAGGACACAGAGTGAAGAGGATATTCTCTACAGAACATGGATCCAGAGTCCTAAAGATGCCATCAATTTGCACAGAGGAAAGCCCAAATAGGAGACTACTGCTACTTCTTTAAATGAGCATATAGTGGAATCAATAGAAAATTATTTCAGAGGTAGGTCCTCTTATTCTGATGTTAGGTAATCAAGTCATGGAGGACATGGAAACAACTAACTTGCTATCTCAACACAGTGCCTTACTCTCCCCATCTGTGGTTGCTTTTAGACCAAAAAACTGTGTTTAAAGGAAACCTAACAGGAAAGGCAAAAATATGATGCAGAGCTCTTAGAGAAGTAGCTGGTGGAGGATCATCTCCTAGATGGCTGGAGAAGGGGTAGTCTTGCAAAAAGTAACACACAAATTCGCCAGAGTCCTATGAGGCCATGCAACAAGAAGCAGGGGGAAGAATGCTGAATTCTGCAAACTTGGTCAAAAAAGAAATGAAAGGAGAAATGGAAAAGAGGATTCAGCAGCAAGCTAGTATAAGTTTGGGGAGAAGGTCATAGAGGCTTAGTCATGACTACACAAAGATGTCTAAGAATCTAGTCCAAGCTTGGTAAAGATAAAAGTTCTCCCCTCTGGTTATTTAAAAGCTACTTTTCCAACCTCTTTGCCAACTTGGTTACACTTTGTCTGGAAGAAAATGCTCCAATGTATCTGCAGTTATCACTACCCCTAAGATGCCCAAGGAAGTCTTGAAGGTAATGGGACTACTACCTTGACAGCTGACAAGGTGCCTTCATGGGGATCCTGTCAGAGAACGGCTGAAAACAAACAAATAACGATCAGGGACCAGTCACTCAGAAGAGGTACCATTGAGTAATATAAATGTCTCAGAGACGGCTGTTTGAGCACTGGCAGAAGCCCCACATAAACTTTGTATAGGTATGCCTTCTTGCTTTCTTCTGCCTCACAGGCAAATTCAAAACAATGCTTTCAAATCCAGAGGGGAAAAAATTACACCCAAAATTTTCTGTGTGATTGGATGCTTAAGCCTTCAGTTAAAAATTATCCAGCCACAAAAATGTCATTACATTTATGCTCCAAATTCAAATCTACATGCATTAAGTCAGGGAATAAAGGTACTGTCAAAAGAATGTTCCCAAGTATTTCCCTGATTTCTCCCCAGGGTCTTTAAATTCACTGATGTTAACAGAAAAACGGAGTCCTAACACAAGGCACATGAAAACAGTTCTATAAATACAAAAGAAAAACAAATCAAACCAACCAACCAAACAAAACCACACAAAACCCACCAAAACAAACAAACAAAAAATTAAGCACCTTCCATTTCTTGAATCAGCCATTGTGTACATATGTGCTTACTCCATCAATGCTCTGTGCTCAGGACATTAATGGTGTTGGAAATATTCTTTTTGTTGAACTAAGCCTGGTCTATGTCTCCTGTCTAAGGTCTGGGAAATAAAATTAGAGAGATATAAGGCCTACCTTTCACCC
This sequence comes from Actenoides lindsayi, assembly GCA_025331215.1. Taxonomy (NCBI): domain Eukaryota; kingdom Metazoa; phylum Chordata; class Aves; order Coraciiformes; family Alcedinidae; genus Actenoides; species Actenoides lindsayi. The sequence continues at coordinate 21,101 of WTSP01005305.1, read as the reverse complement.
TGAAAATCCTTATAAGCAAAGGGCAAAATTTTGCCAAGACAAACAAGAACTTTTGGCTTAATTTTGTGTTTGGGTTATAAATACATTAAAAAGGGGAGAAAATTAGTCATATATAAATAATAGCTTGATTACATTCAAAAATATGTGGGTGGGTGTTCTGGGTGGAATAATCTGCTAAGGCAGAGCTCCTCTTCCTTGTTTTTCCTCTTCCTCTTAAATTATTCTTCTTGCTGAATATGTGCTTCTACTTTTTAACCTTTATTTACATCTTGCTCTTCATTTTGTAATCTGAGTAATCTTTTGTAATCTTTCTATAATGAGTCTTCATACACTTCTATTTAGGATTGGTTTGTTATGGACTAAACAATTTTAATAGATAGCAACACAGCATGAAGCACTTAAGGGTATGACTAGCCCCAGGTATGCACTTCCATATTCTTGATGTCAAGAGAATGTGTATTTAAAATCAAGAGAATGCTTAAGAGCTTTACTGTGCTAGTCACAGTATGGATGATTTCACTAAATCACAGTACAGTACTGTACCACCTGCTGCAGCACTAAGACCACCTCTTCCTCTTGCCTCTTCTTAGACAATTCTGCACTTTATTTCTGCTTTTTCTTTGTTTTGATTTCTCTCAAAATTGATGCTGACATATAACATAATGCTTTAGATTTCTCTCAAGTCTGTTGGCAGTAGTCTCTTCCCTACTACAAATCAATAAACAACTTGCTCTAGCTATGCTATTTCCCATTTTGCAACTTGGCAGCAGTGAGGAACTTAAGAAGCAGTGTGTGCATGCCTGGCTCCAGAGCAAAATCCAGCAAGGGTCTGGAACACCACCTGAGATATGGGAAAGCCACACAGAGCAGTGAGCTGGAGTTAGATGAGAGCATTCCTGAGATGGCTGCCATTGTCCATGGGAATACCTGAAGTGACAGCAAGAAGGCCAAGGCAAACAGTGGGGTTTGCTTGGGATTGCCTTGGTGTCATACCCTCCTGCAGGACCCCCTAGATGTTAAACACAGTATTAAGTACCATATCTGTCTTTCTCTCTTTTCTTTTTTTTTTTTTCTTTTTTTTTTCTTTTTTTTTTTTTCATTTTAATTGGGTGATATTTACATCACTGCAATTATGTTGTTTACCCTGGCATTCCATAGATAAGCAAGTCTGTGTTGGCCAAGAGATTCTGGGAATATTTGTGAGAAGTCATTCAGAGCTGGCATTTAACCCAATGCCTGAGCAGATCATGACCTGACATTGTATGCACTCTGTGTGGTAATGATGTGTAAGAGAAGCAAAGGCAAGAAAGCTTGAGCTGTATTTTCATTTTTAAACTGGGGTATCATGCCAGGTGTTAGGAAAGCACTCAGGAGCCCACATTGTGAACCAGTAGACTTTCCCCAGCCTCTGTGGGGTTTAGATTAGGCTTCACACTATAAGGGCAGAGTTAGCTTTTTCATGAGGAGCACAAGCCTAGTAGCCTCCTCCTCACATCCAGAGTCAGCCATGGGAAAGGTATTTAACCCAAGACTGTAAGCAAGCCTTGTGCAGCAGCAACCTCCCATACTGCAGGAGGAAACCCCAAAAGCTCCTGAATGCAGCATGTCGGAGGATGGAAGCAAGGACCTCACCAAAGCCTGAGGACCTGGCAAGGAAGCCTTTTTAATTCTTTTTTTTAATGTTTCTTTTGAAAAAAAATGTGGCTATTCTTAGCATCTGTTCAACCTGTTCTAGCATGGGAATCTGTTCCTACTGCTCCTAATTTCCGTGGAATGCCTGTGCATATGAAGAAGTGAAGCTGGCACTTGGCAGTCCTCTCTGTTCCAAAGAGTCCTGGTTTCACTACTTAGAAGATTCCAGGTTTACAGCTAATTGTGGGTAAAAAAACTTCTGGGAAGTGGAGCAATGTGAGACGTGTTGTCACTTCCTGGCACTTTTGAGGACAGACACATGGCCAACCAGGCTGTCTCACTGCTCACTGAGTGGTTCAACTTAGTGGGGTGATGAACAGTAACGGACACTCTTCAGAGTCATTGGCAAGAAGTGAGACTAACGATATCAGGTTACTTCCAACAGGAAGGGCCTACAATGAAGAACAAGGTGCTTATCTGACATTAACGGTTGAAAGATTACATCATTAGACATACACTGCACCCATACGCTAACACCTGCTACGCTCAGAGTGGTCCCTGTTTAGCATCTGCTTTTCTGATGTGGATGCATTGTTCAGGCTGAGCTAAATGATTTAGGGAGGAATGAGTATTGCGGAGCACAGATATAAAGCACATGGATATGAAGGCATTGTTGAGACAAGTTCTACATGGGATGTTCTGCCAAATGGTTCCCTTCCCTTCCTCTTCTCATTTCCTTGTACTTCAGTCACTGGAGAACACTAATCCCTTAATTTGTTTATGTGTAAATTGGTGACTTTCCAGACCTGCTACAAAATATATTTGACTAGAAGACTTTTCTCGAAAGAGGCAGCAAGAGACATTGGAAATTTCTTCCCTAAACAACGAGCTGGTGGCTGTTGGATTGGTCCCCGTAGATCTGAGGATTTTAACGTTGCTATGTTTGGACTGACAGAGGCAAAACATGGACAGCTCTACATTGACAGGTCTAAACAAAAAATGAAATACTACAGCTACTTTAATTCTTCCCTTTTATTGAAAATGCATTTTCATTATCTGTTTATTACCAGCTTTAGAAACAGCACATTTGCAATGTCTTGCTCATTCAAAGCAGCAAGCTTTTGACATTCTATTCACAAAAAAACAGTTCACAAAGAAAAAAGTAGACACAGAACTGTATCTGAGAGGAGAAAAGCATTTTCCACAACTAGTCATCGCAGCTGGTGAAAGACAAAGTTCATCAATATACAGAGCTGTGGGATTTATACAGGCCTTCACGACTCCAAGGCTCATGAAAATCAACCACTCACTTTACAGATATGGAAAGAGGTATAGTTTTCTCCCTGGTAAATGAATTGAGTGGTTTCTCAGCTTTTATAGAGGAACTAGCCTTGGACTTCAAAGAAACTATTATTCTTGCTCCCTGAAATCTAATGTTTAGAGCATGTGCCCCCTGATGCAAAACCAGATGCTGCATTTCAGGCACTAATGAAGAATATGATGCCTCAGCAAGTGAGTTGAATCAGGTAACTACCAAACTGCTAATTGAGTATGGAGACACCTATAGACAGTACACTTACTGCTGGTTCCAAAAATTTCTCAGAATGAGATATGTAGGAATGTAATCTAGGCACCAGAGTCAGGACTTCCTTGCCTTGCAGATACATTGGCTGAAGTCCTTTTCTTCACCTTTTCTTTTCAGCCAAGAATGTTTTTTTCTACCTGTTCAAGACACTGGTTATCCATGGGACAGTGTACCCTTCTCGTATCCCTCTCCATAGACCAGAGGCGGGCTGAGCAGAGATCATCACCTTTCCTGATGGCTGAGCATTGCAGAGGAAGACACAAGAAGAAAAAGGCCATGGATGGCTCTGAAGGCTCACAGGAGAGATCTGGGGTCTTGTCCATGCACCAGAAACTATTTCACTGCTTTAGTGAATAATGTGTTTAGTGAAGTGATGTTGTTGTAGCTTTAAGAGAGTAGTAATATCATGGTGCTTTAAGATGTGTTCACAGGCCTTGTTCTACAGACCCACAACCCACCTACTGACACAGGTAAGGAACAGTGTCCTTAGCACACTTGCTGACAGCATTGTCACAGATTCCCTGTGCAGATTTGCATTCCTCCCCTGTATTCCCTCTCCCATTCATTCCCCAGGCTCCCTCTCCCATTCATTCCCTAGGCTACTCCCTAACCCACTTTCCTTCCCCCCTCCAGTTCTCCCCTTCTCTCTCTTCACCCTTTGCTTGCCTTTGTGCCCATCTGTTTTCCACTGCATACCTCCCCTCTACTTTCATGAATGAAGCTCTGCTCCTGTCAAAGAGCCATCTCTTTGTCCAAGTAAGAGTTTGGGAAGCAGTCTCCCCAGCCAACACAGCAGCTCTAAATACTCCTAATATCATCCCCCAGATGCAGGTCACTACAACTCTCCTTGATTCTGACACTCCCCTTGCAAGGGCCATGGTAGAGCCTTGTGTTGTATCAAAGGGCAAACCGTTCTGGTGACAACCACTCTTGAGCTCAGCTGTGTACACAACATGTATGGGAAAGTGATTTTTTTTCCACTGTTATTCCTCTAAGTGGTGGTAAGGCGTTGGTGGTACCTACAGGGTCAGAACATCTCTATTTTAGTACAGCAAGAAGCAGAAGCATAGTTTTGACATTTGACCCCCCCCCCCAAAAAAAGGGGGGGGGGAGGGAATGAGCTTTTCAAAGTAAGGACTGTTCTCAAAATGATATAAAACTTGAAAGTCACAAACTGCAGGTGACCTACCACTTCTCTTTTGATGAAGATACTTGCTGGAACAGTGATTCCTTGTCTTGATACATCGTGTCCCAAGAGGAAATGAAGGGGGAAAAACCCAACAAAAAACCACCAAAAAACCCAACCAAAACATATACATTTATGTTGCTTTAAAAAAAATAATTTTTACCCTATCTTTTCACCCCAAAATCCAAGTAAAAGGCTGTGGCCTTCACATATAATGTATACAGCATATTGTTTCAGCAAAAGGAAACTAGCAACTTTGGCATCAGTTTGAGAATTTTATTAAAACCATAGGTTCCCATTCTGTACAAAACTGAGGAGCTTTCTTTAAAAAAAAAGAATATTGACCACATAGGAAATAATGCAGTGTAAGTGTCTTGTTGATAAAAATCTCTGAAAGCTATATACAGGATTAATACCACACAAATATTAAGGTAGAGACTGTCAGGAAGTTTAGCAATATATACAAACTACCTTTACACACATAAATATCTTATTTACAGCTAATAAATAACATCCCAAGCTAAATCATGTGTCCTCATGTACAAGAGCCTCCACTATTTTGTATCCATCTTCTGTATGTGTTTGTATTTCATCCTGCATTAAGCGCATACCTGTTCAGACACTTTATTTCCAAGAAACTTAAGAGAAAATTGCAACAAAATATGAAGTATAGGGAATAAAACATTGTATTTATTTTTAGAGGTCTCAAATGTAGTGGCTCAATATTCAACCCCACCCTCAGTGACTCATCACATTTCTGCTGTAGTTTAAGGGTTAGGAAATCAAATGTGAGCAATCTGAGTTATTAATATTCCAACATATTGCACTGTTTAAGACTTTTATCCCCAAATATAATAGCAGCCACAGATGGAAAAAATAAACTGTGCACATAAACATGTTGGTCTTGCTTTCAAGATCAGATGATATTGGAGAATAACCACCTCCACACTGCTTTGCACCTGCAGGAAAAGACCAGCCTCAATAGCTCACATGACACTTCTCCAAATGTCTACCTTCAAGCCCTTCTGTCTCCCTGTTTCTAGAAAGCTAAACAATAGCTATTTAAACTTTCAGAGCACTAGAAAAAATGTCTATTAAAGGGAAAGCAGAATACCTTCAATCCATCTACTTTTGGCAATTTGCAGTACATCTAACTCGAGTGTCTTTCAGAACATTCATTCTTGTGCACCACACAACAAGGCTCCTTTTAACTGTCAATGCTCCTGCTTCTTTTTGAATTCCACTTCGTATTAGAAAACCTAGCAGCTCCTAGGATCTAGCACTGTATCAGTCAAGCAAAAAGCCAGCAACCATAATTCCAGTACAGGAAAGAATGATCACATGTGTTGCCTATCAAGTGGATTCGCTTGCACTGAAAACCCTGTACAGCAGCCACTCAGCTGCATGATTCACATCTGGTGTCAAAGAGCAGAGAAACTGCCACAGTTCTGAGATACAGGATGCAATTAAGTAGTTGGGAAAATAGAAAAAATTAAACCAAACAAACCACTGTATCCTTCAGTTTCTGTTAGCTCAATCTCTCTGCAGTTCCTTAATCACATAGTGTTGGAGGCTAGATGGTTTCCTTTTCAAGGAAAGAAAGTGCAGATGAAAAAGTTGAATGTCTGCACAGGACACTGGTATTGCTGTCTTCCCCTGCAACTGCTATTTATTCCAGGGTAAGCTGCATAGAAGTGTATAGCTTAACAGATCATACTTATTGATAAGCAGCACTGGCATCTACCCCCAGTAAAACACATTCATAACCACAAACTAGAAAATTCATCCCCATATTAAGTCAGTCCCTGACACCTTTTAGTAATACACACAAAGGTGCTTTTTCACAGGAGAAACACTTATTTGCTAAACACACACTTGAAGACAATGAACTCTAGTCACCGGACTTCTGAAAATTCAGTTACTCTAGCCACAAAAAACACCTGTTCAGTTTCAGAAGACTCCTTAAAAGAAAGAAAAGCCACATACAGGACTTTGCTTCTTCTGAATAAATACTAGAAAATTGCTATAGAGCATTTGATGTCAAGAAAACTTGTTCACAAGGCACCATGATTAAGCAAAATTACTTATTGCTTCCCAGCATTCAAGCCTTTGGCAAGTTGTTTTGCAGGTTTTTTTGGGTTTAAGTACTTGGATAGTGTATATTTACGGTTAGTAACTCTGTATGCTGAGACTTCCTTAAAAGAAGTCTCCTAAGATAGCTAGAAATAGCAGGCAAAAAAAGCCAGGAGCGGATAAATATTTCTATGTATTTGGTTCTGAACATCCAGTCCATGGTGATGAACAGACTCTCCTCCTTCCCAGTGCAGAAAATCTTCACTCTTGTCACTTAAGCAGATTCATGAGCAGAATTTTCTTTAGAGGCTTTCTTGGCACTGTGAGGGAGCGGAAAAAGGATGAAGATGTAAGATACTAGTTCCTTTTTGCCTTATTTGAGAATTAGGATTAAAAACCTACTATGTAACAGGAAAATAAATTATGTGCTTGAGCTTTTCCTGCTGCTGGTCAATTTTACATATGTCAGATACACACAAAGCTCTCCAGGCTTCCCCAGGTCATTGCCCTGGAGTGAAGGTCAGCACACATGCCTTTTAACATAGACCTAGATCTCAGTCTATAGTGTCCCCATGAGACCTTTCACACACAGCAATTGCACTAAAATAAATATAACTACTTCTCCAGCTCAAACTTTAGTGGATAAAGTCCAAATAAAGCTGGCCCCACATTTGAAAGTTTATTCTGGGACAGAAAAAAATATTGATCAAAGAACTACAGTGCACCAAGAGCTATTAAACACAGCAACTCCATCTCTGATCCAAAGCAGAGATGCAAGTCTCAGGAAGTCAGTAGAAACTGCCAGTAGAAAGCAGTGTGCCAGGGAGAGCACCTGCATGTGTGTTCCATTTCTGTACCATTCCCAATCTGCTGCTAGTCAGTAAGGAGGGAGGGCATTAGACAGACTTGGTATGGACTGACTCAGTATGGATGTTCGGATGTTCTTAAATTAAGAGTAAATGTAGGACATCCTTAAGTAGAGGCATGATTTCCTCTGTTAGTGCCTTGTATGTAAAGGCTGTCTAACAGTCATTTACACTTGGCCACCATGTGAATGTGAGAGGCAGCAACTTGTACTTGCTTTGCAGACATGCTAACAACCACAGAAGTTGACGATTAGCAGAGAACCAAATGAGGGTTTTTTAAACTACCAAAGCTGCCATAAGCAAACCTCAAGGTAGTCTGAGTTGTGATGTTTCTGAAGCCTTGAGAAGACTAGTGCATTGAGAAGTTTTATTAGATTCTCCTGCTACCACTCAAGTTTTCCCCAAACCAACAGTGATTACATATACCTTCCTCTCTTTCTGTTGACAGGTTGCTCCAAGCATTTCACAAATATTGCTGCCGCTTCTCCCTTACTGAGATGTGAGGTGCCATCTTGTGAACAGAACACCACTCTGTGGAATAAATATTAGGCAATTACATGACTGAACCAGACATGTCTTTTTAACCGTAGGAACAGGACTGGTGCAGTCTATACTTTGACATGTGGGGCATTACCATTTTACAAGCCTGTGAGAAAATTTTTAAAAGAATACTGTGACAAAAAAGTGCAAGAAAACTAGTTAAATGCATTATGCAGGACTTCAAACTGTCACCATAACTTTTGCTGGTCCTTTGTATAAAAGCCTCTTTTGGCTAAGACAGCAGAAGCTCTCAAAGTCTCTTGGATCTTTTACACCAGTCCTTATGTGACTTTCTTCCAGGATCATTTACCCAACAAAAAAGTCTTACTCCCTTAAATGTTTGCAAACAAAGTTGGTTGTCAATTCCAGCAAACCTGAGCAGTTGCTTTCGTATTTATCAGTACTTTCCCCACCCCTATATTTGTTCAGCTCTGATAACTGTTCTCTGATTAAGTGACTGCCTTGTTTATTCAAAGAAGGGACATACTAGTCACAGCACTGTACATTAGGACATGAATACTCTGTTCTGGGTCCATTTCCTGCTAACAGAACTTATGTCCAGTGAGTCAAGTATTTCAAAAGATTCAGGTCAACACAGTTTCTGTTCAGACTGTTTTAACATTCGCATTTTAGCAATGTCCTGCACAGTCATGTGTTTCAGTTTTCAACAACCATTCAGGTATTCAACTCCTAAGGAATTTCAGCTCAATGAAGCAATGACTTCTTGTACAAGCACACTTTTGGAAGGCTTTCTAAGCACACTCGTCACAAGAAAACTGATGCAAACATCTGTGTCAGTGCTGCACCCATTTGTAACCGCTTTCCATGTTTTGTCCCACCCTACAAGGTATCAGGAATCAAGAAACACTATCAATTAAACCTAATATAGCTTACAACAATAGGAACAAGTTACTTTTTCTGAGTTTCTCCAGACTTCACTCTGACTCTCTGGATGTCGAATGTAAAAGGAGTCCACCAGTCTGACCAGCTGAAGAAGGTGTCTTTCTCCCACTGCAGCTTCAGCATAAGTAGGTCACCAATGTCCACTTCTGTGTAAATTAGGAAGGAGAAGGTCTTGTTTGAGGAGACTTCAGGCCTGTGGGGAGAGGAATAAGGAAAAAAGAAAAATGGCAACTGTTGGACAGGTACAGAAAGTTAAGGTGAAATAGAACCAGGACTTTACTTAATTCAGAGAAGAAAGCAACCTTCTCTATGGCTGATGGATGGAAAGAGGCAAAACCGCATTACGCTTTTGTAGAGGCACAAGAAAAAGCTTTCTGCAGGAAGGCTGGTAAAATCCTGGGACAGACTACCACGCAAAGGGCATCATCTTCAATGCTGATGGCTCCCCAGAGAAGCCAGACAAACACCAGCCAGTAACAGCTTAGAAAATAGACTTCGGTGATTTCCAGCCCACTCCCTGCCAGCCCGTGTGCAGGCATGTAAGCACAAACTTTTGATTATTTACATAGCTGCGGAAGCAAATCCTATGTCTCCGTCAGCTTCAGCACTGAGGACTTCAGACTCATGAGACAATTAACTCCAGGATGCAGCCTGCTCTTAAGGAGCTTTAACACAGCTGGAACATAGCATAAAGATACTGAAAAGAGAAGAAAACAAAAAAGTTGCCACACAAGAAATATTCTTATTAGGCTGAGCCATGGGTCAGACTTCACATTTCCATATTTCAGATCTCTTAACAACAGGAACTGTGGAGTCTAGATTAGCTTCAGCAGTGGATGTGCCCCCTCGATCAAGGACAAGAGCAGATTCTGGGACCCTGAACAAAGTTTTCAGCTGGGGCTTTAACAGATTTAGGTGGACATAATGGTACATTGCAGTTGCTTCTGTAGCTACTCACAGTGTGAAAGCAATGTTCTCACTCTCATCGAGAGTGCCATAGAGAGAGATCAGGAATGGTTGGTTTGTCTTGGTTGTATTAGTCTTTGCAAAGAAATGGATCTTGACCTGGTAATGAAAGACTGGAAGAGCACAAAAGAAAAAGCCATTAGAAAAAAATCTCAAACCACAAAGACTGCTGGTGACAAAACCACCCAAATCCTAGACTGCAAATATCACTAGACTGAGTTTGGTTCCCTGCAGATATCCAGGGATATCTATGTTTGTGAGTAAGTAAAGATTAGGATGCAAGGAATTCACAATTAAAAGCACTTTTGCAGTTCTTACAACTAAACACTGCATTTAAGTTGACTGCCACTATAATAACCCAAGTCTGATGTATCACCTTCAAATCTGTTATCAGTGTCTAAGACTTGCTTGACCTGAAACAAGTGAGCTGTGCCTTCCTCGTACAGGAGCCTTGGTGAAAAAATTTCAGGCCACTGACCCTGCAGATTACTCACAAAATGCCAACAAAACACTAGTCTTGCAACTGTTCTAACAGTGCAGGAATGTACCCTCTGATTGCTAGTCCATCACACAATGAGCATACGATGTGGTACAGTCAAAGCTAGGCAAGAAAAATATTAAGTAGTAACATCCAACTCAGAAGCTATTTCCCTAGCTGAAAGCCTTTCAGTTCTTTCTGGAAGTACCTCTGACCTATCACTGTGGCAATGGGAATCAAGAAGTACTGTGATATTTTAATGCAGGCTGGTGCTCCTCTGGCAAAGGCACTACAAAAGGCACAATTCTGATGGTTGCACATCTTTAAGTTGTTCATGAGACTGAGAGCTCTCCTGATTATTTTCCCAGCTGTAGGAAAAGCTCATTTGGTTGAAAAATACTGAAAAAATTTGGAAGACTCAGTTGTTCCAAGTGACCTGGCTGCAGAGTAAATCTTCTTGATTTTGCTACTTAGAAACTTGTTACAAAATACTTTCCTTGTTCTATTCTAGCACCCACCTCCACACCTTGAGTAAGATGACACTTTGAGACTGCAGTTTGCACTTAATGGCAAACTGCAGACAGACTTCACCCCTGCTCACCACAGGCATCAAAGCAGCAATACTGTCATCTGCAGCATGCACCCACCCTGACAGACAGCTAAGCAAAAGTACCAGTCTCTCACCAGTAAGCAAGTAGGACCTACCTTTATAGGGCATCTGAGCACGGGTCTTCAAGTACATTTTGGTGTTTCTCTTCGTTCTCACTCTGTTGACCTTGTAACCCAAATTGTTGCAGCGGTTCTTCCGACAGCTCAGGCAGAGACCCTTCTCAAATGCCTCCTTCGTGGTGCAGCGGTAGGCCATGCTGGGCTTTTCTTCATAGAGGAGAGAGTCAATGAAGAGGTGGATGGATCGTTCATGGGAGCACTTCACTAGCTGATCCACATCTTGAAAGAATGAAAATGTGTAATATGTAAACACACATATATATGCTATAAACCCCTAAGCAATGCTGTCAACAGGTACAATCCACTAAGCTAGAGCTGATCATTATGGGGTGATTTCTAAAAGCACTTAAAGTTCCTGTACCTCTGAGATCTTTGCTTGCAGGAAACCTGCAGGCTCTTGAAGATCTACCTTTGAATGTTAAACTTTGTTTCAGTGCAGCCTCACCTGCAAAGCCTTTTTCAGCTATCAGACGGAGTGCTTCTCCCAAGTTGCAACCTGGCTGGAAGCCTCCACCATTAGGATAAATATCAATGTGTCCAACAGGCTTCTGGATCCCAATGCTGCGGTCTGGAGAGCCTCGAGTGTAGGTGTGTAGGACATCCACAAAGTCAGCATCATCAGGGGAAAGGCGGGTGAGGGCATCAGCATACTCAAAGGTTGGACCAGCTGGATCCAGTCCTTTTTGGGGCAAACCAAAGGAAAATTCAGATTATCGTCTGCCAAAGACAGTGACAGCAATAACAATGTCAAACTCTGCTACCACATTGGGCTTGAGCATTGCCTGTGGTGTCACTGCAGACATTACAGTGGCATGATTTAAGCAGCGTTCATATATACAGGAGAATCAAATACACTACCTTGAAATTCTGTCACTGTTTAAAAAAAATAAATTGTATGTAAACATATGTAAAGAATTTCCTCTAAGTTGTAGCATTTGCAGTGGATGGAAGGAACAAGCTAGTAAACATTCTCTCAGTATCTTCCTCTCTTGTCAAGAACCATGAAATTTCCGCTTGAAGTGTCTGAAGTGTGGAAAATGCCTTGCTGCTAACTCCTTGCTAGGGTAACAAGTGGGAAATAAACAAGATCTTCACTGTCTACGAGCCTAAGGGGATTATTACGGTAAACTGTCAAGCTGCAGCAGCACTGACATTAAGAACACCCAGAACTTTTCTGAAAGGGAACAAGTACTATCCAGACAACTACTTGAGAGATGACTGAAGGCAGAGCTGAAAGGACATTTCTCTTCTGCAACCCTCAACTGGGGACAGGCACCTGGGTTGCCCACCTCTGGTTAACATCATCCAGACTGAGCTTCCTGCATCTCTCCTGTGAGGGCTTCAGGGACCACATCCCATTGCCCCCTGTGCTCAAAGGTGATGCCTGTTTCTCAGGGAAAGGTTAATCCTGGGCACTGAGTGCAACTGTGGGGGCGTAACAGAGGGCTACTGGTACTTGAGTGATTTGCCAGCCTCACTGAAAGCAGCAAAGCTTCAGCTGAGAGAAAGAAAGGGTAAAGGGATTAGTGTTTTGGCCTGATGATTTTAAGCTGACTCTCAGGAAATACCCTTTCCTGATGCAACTGTTGTCTAGTCCACCCCTCAGCATGCCTTTAACAGCCAAGCTCAGGTGAAAGTACAAAGGAGGCCAGGAGGCTCCCATTTGAATGTTGCTCCCAAGCTCTCTCAGGAGCAAAACCACCACAGATGAGTGATTTCATTAACCTTTCTCTGCCACTGATAATTAGTGCTAGGTGCTGAGCTCTCCAGGTGCTGGGCTGCAAGCCATCCCCAGAGTGGTCATGCACTCTGCCTTATCTAGCATGCTTCTCAGTCTCAAAAAATAAAAAAATTAAAAAATCACTCTAATCAAGACATCTAAGCATGCATAGGAACAAGGCAAGCATATGTATACTTCCCTCCTCTTCCCAAAACTCTCCCTAGTATTACTTTCAGTCTATAGACTATTACTGAGCTTCTTAGGATTAATTTCTTTATAGCAATGCACAGTGGATCTCTTCTGTTCAGTCTCCAGATAATCTGTCTAGTCTCCCTTTGAGCCCATACAAACTTCTTGCATCCATACATCCCATGTCAAATTGTTCTGCAGGTACAACACCCACTGCAAGAGGACCTACCACATGTTCTTTTTTAACAGCTCCCACCAGCTGCAAGGGATAACTGCCAGGATGTAGCACAAGAACTTCAACTAGTTGTCTTCAAGACATACTGTGACCTTCTTCCAAGCTATGGATTTGGCCAGTCCTCATCACATCTCCCTCCCCACCCTAGTCTGTTTTCAGGGACAATGAATCCCTGCCCACTCACTAGTTTCTTGTGCAGAAGTGGATCAAGGTTTCTTATGCACCATCTTTGTTCTTCTCTGAACCTTTTCCAGTTCTACCACAGAAATATCAGCCCTGCCGATTCAATAAAGCACGAACACAACCTAAATACTGCCAACAGACAACATTATTGTGGTGATTTTCCAGAGGAACATAATTCTTCAGCATGGAAGAGACAGGACTACAGCCACAGATTTTTCTTACCAGTAATTCTGTTCACCTTCTTCTTGGTCAGGCTTCCAGCAATCCCAGCAGCATGAGCACCTAAACTGTACCCCAGCAAGTGAACACTGTTGAGTGGATAATTGAATTGCTCCTGCAGAAGAGAGCAGTTAAAGGTTTGAAGTCAAATGGGAAAACATCAGAAGACACGAGAGAAAATATTACATAAACACTGAGTTTTCTCTTCGAGAAAGACTAAGTACATTTAACATAATTGTGCCGTATTAGGTTGCTTGAGTTAACTAACTTAAGGCAAAAATCTAGACAAAGAGGAATGCAGAATGAAGGACTGAACACAGGGCTCTATTATACCAAAAGTTTTCAGCCAGCTCCTCTCCACCAGTTTCTGGATCTACCAGGTATTTCCAAAAGGCAGAGCAGACTTCTGTTTCCCAAGGGCTGGCTACTGTATTACATGCAAGAACTTGGTCTTTCATATCTACCTCTTACAGAACCTTCAGAAATACTGTGGACTTACAGGGCTCCACAGATCACAAGGTGAAGTTTCTGGACTGTAAAAGGTCTCCTCATGTAAAGCTGGTATTTTGCCAGTCCACCAAAAGTACTGGCTGCAACAGCTTAATTCCATCTACACAGCTGCATCATTGTTCTTTTGACTCCTAGGACATTAGGTACAATGTGAGACAGGACTACACATCTTACCTCCATCCAGTCAATAAACATAGCAACATCCTTTCCCACCAGCTTAGTGTATGCAGCAGACACTGGGTAGTGCTGCTGAGCTCGAGTTAGCCAGTCCACCACAATGACATTTGATTCAGGTTCTCTCTTGTACAAAGCATCCACCAGCTTCGGGACCCAACTTTCATACATTCCTGTCACCTGTTGGGGTTTTTTTTAATTAAAAAAAATTAGACATCTTAATGTTATCTGTGGTGTAGAGATATTTCTGCTTATATATCTAGCACAGTGTGGTTAAAAGGGAGATTTCTTTTTTTTCTTACCGTCCAGCCATGGATCACCACAAAGGTTTTACTGCTATGGTTGAAGTTGCAGTGTGCCAGGCTGTCCACCTGCCCAGGAACCAAGTAGCAGACATCCTCATCAGGCTCTGCAGGTGTCCGTAAGGAAAACTTGCTCTCAATTCCCTCAAAATTTGTCTCAGCTCCTCCTGTACAAGAGTACAAGAAACATACAGTAATGTTTTAGGAGTATTAGGACAAACAGTTCAGAAGTCACAACAAGTACAATGCTAAGAGGTATCAGCAACAATCAAGAAATGGATCATGTGTTTTTCATTTCCTACAGCACTCCTTTTGCACCACAACAGCCATTTAAAGAAGAAATCAGAGGGTGAAGTTCTCTCTCCCTCCAAGGTCCAGCTTAAAAAAAAAAAAAGACAAACTCTCGGTCAACTCAAAATCGACCTCAGACTCTCCTGTTTTAACAGTGAGAATCTGGACAGCTATCAAAGAGCTACGAATTCTTTAGAAGTCAATATTTTCTGCATTGCATTATTAACAGGAAACTTGTGAATTACCACAGCAGTGCAAAAAACTGCATAGGACAGTTGTAGACACTACCTGCAGAAAAGCAGCAAGTTCCTACCATACTATTACATATTTTGATGGTGCATCTTCCACTTCACCAATAATCACAAGGCTCTTTATAACACCCAGTAGTTGCTGTGTATTAAAAATAAGAGCTGCAAAGTCACCAGTTTTACAGATTGCTAGTCTGAACTTTTCACAAATAGAGAAAAGCAACAGGTGAGAAGATCAGATACCAATTAAGGAAATTACACTGGTGAAGCAGAAACTTGATTTTCAGATCATCTGATAAGCAGGACTGCAGGAAAAAAATATCTTCCTCTGCCTGAAGCTGTTTTGAATCTGGGGTCAGGAAGGGGGAGAAGTGAGGATCATGTACTGGTGATAACAAAGCATATGATGGCCTGAAAAAGATCACTCCTTAGAGAACTCCCTCCAGCTTCAGAGTAAGTTTTCCTTTTGTTCTGGCCAAGCCAGAGAAGTGACTTTAGGCATCATGATCACTACTTCCTTTGGGAAGAAACTTAAGTGTTGAATCAGACCTAAAAAGAGGATGCATTTAAGTACCTCTATATCCAGCATACCCTGTAATTAGCTGTGGACATAAACTCCAATGTTTTTCAAAAACAGGTTCCTACTTTGGCAACCTGTGTTTAGCAAATACTGATTGTGTGTTTTCCAAGTGCAGCTGAACTCAGGCCAACTCTGCCCTGCACAGTGTTGTTTTTCCTGGCATCATGACCACCAAGGTTTCACAAACTCCTAAACTCACATTAATGAATGGCTCCAAGCCACTGAATGGAGTGAGAAGGGACACAGTGAGACCTCATGCCAGACATGGAGAATAAATTTCCACTCCCCTTCTTTTTCCTATTGCAGAAGATATTGTTTAAGATAATGGAGAAAAAAAAATTTACTTGTTAAGTTGTGCTGCATCACTCTGAAGCAATGAATAATGAACTACTTTTTTTCCCCAAAAACTTAGTTTTCCTGGTCTTCTCATTCAAGTTGCTGTACTCAGCAGGGCACTGACTTAAGCCTGACCTCACTCAGCCCTCAGGTAGCTGTATAAAGTCTGGGAGGTTCCTGCTGTGCTTAGAGGCCACAGAAATCAAGGTCTAACCTCTTGTGCAAGGTGTAAAACCATCACAGAGGACAGCAACAAATGCTTATGTACAAGCCTCAGAGACTGCCATTATCCACAATCAAAGGCTTAACATTGGCCAAGTTCATGAGGAGTTCTCAACTTGCCAAAAGCAAAGCACATGCAAGGAAGTAACAAGAACTGTTCACTGAACAGAGGCAGTGCTCAGCTTTAGGTTTTGACCTTGACTGCACTAGGCTGGCCAGATAATCCAGGATAATTACACTGAGGGCCCCCTTCCTGCCTCCTTCCCCCTAAAGCAGCGATAAAGTTTATGAAAAACACCTTTCTCCAAGCCAGTAAAAAGTATTCACATAATGGTGAATAAGATTTTCACTACTGAAGGCAAAATTTATGAAACTAACCAAATACTGATCTTTCCCAAAAGTTGCTGCCTTCTTATTTTCTCAAATTCAAAACTTCGTTTTCCTATGTAGAGTGTACAAAACTCCTTTCTGAAGCAAATCTTTAGACTTACACTATTTACTTTTTAGCCAGAAAAAGTCCTAAAGGCTGGTTGGTTAAATATCAACTATAACTTTTCACTTAGCAACGAATCAGTAAAACCCTGAAAAGGCAAAGAACAGCATTCAACTGTAAGGTGTACAAAGCAAGGACTTTCAACTATGTATATTCCTGCCCAGCACAGGAAGGCTAACAAGAATAGTCCACCTGCTCACTAGTTAATAGTGCTTCCTTTCATACTTAGATATCTGATAATCATCCAAAATCTAAATTAAATTGATATCCTGTCTTGTAGTGTGTGCTTTCAATTACAAACACATGCTACAATTTCTTCATACAAGTTCAGATCACTGTTCTTTTGGGAATAAACTTGTAATAAACTAAATATGCAATTCTCAGTGAACCATACTTGAAGGTGCGCTTAGAAAAGTGCACGAAACTTAAAGCAGTACAATGACACCTACCACTGAAGATGTGCTAGTGTTTCACAAATATTTGTGTTTCAGCCTAAAAATCTTCAGGTGAGATTTAAGGACATAGAACTGTAATGCAGTCACCACCAGCAAAGCAGTAGCTGCAGAATAATAGTCCATGAGTTAGGGAAATGACAGAAGGCCACTCTGTTCATTTATCTCTGTTGTATGATGAATTAGAAGAAACTGTTAGCATCTTTTATGCTCAAAAAGTGTCACATTGTCTAACATCCACATATGCTCAGTTCCCACCAGCAAGATACACTCTGGATGAGGGACACATGTGTGGTGGGATTTGTGCTCATTAAGAACCTATCCTCAAAATTTGCCCATGTTAAACTTTGCCAATTCTGCATGTCTCAGAGCATAACGTAACTTGTCTGCACCTCATGTTGTGCTGCACACATGCTGCAGTACCACCTCACCTCCTACCTTCTGCAGATTAATTTTTAGAAATATAGTACAGAAGTACATGTTATGTATACACTCACCACACATACTTACATTTGTCTTCACCATGCTTTAAAACTGCAGCTGAGAAGCTACAAAGCCTATAACTTCAGAAAACTACTATTTCACACTTCTACTTCTGTGCCTCAAACTATCTTGGTCTATTTCAAAAAATTATTCAGAATGAACCTGTTATGTATAGACTTTTGTCACAGACCTTTTCCTCAAATAGATTTCAAGTGAAGAAGTCTTGAATCATGTCCTAATTGAGCTAGTCAAGCAGAGCAGTTGGGTCTTATTCTTACAGACTTACACAAAGCCAAAGAAATGCAGACAGTCAATGTATGCACTCACCACTACCTACTTAATGTGTTTTAACCTAAATTAATTAAGCGAGGGAAAACCCAGAAATGCAGAGTCTTCAGCATGGTTCTGAAAGGTGGATAGAAGTTTAACCCTAACCTTTTTACAAAATAGTTTTCTGGCCACTGCTATGCACTTGCAGTTAAAACAAGGTGATGTACAATGTGATTATTTAGGGAACTGGAAAAAAGGGAGCAGAATTAAGCCACTAATTTCAGATCCAAGTTGGCTTTTCTAACAGTCTACAGGCTGCACTGCCAAACTCCCATTATTTTATCATGCTCTGCAAGCTTCCATGCTTTCCTTACACCTCCATGTACATAACTTTAGTTTTCATATTTTAAAAAAAGCTGTCCTATGTGATATCATTAGAACTCAGAAGAAAGTTAAAAAATGCTTAGAAATTGGGAAAAGTCATCCCATTTAAACCTCGTAACACTATAGATTTGTAATTTGTGAAACTCCATTCAGTTAGGGACTCTACTGATAATTTTGAAAGCATCCTGCTGACTTCAAGCATTCTGATACAGCACAAATACAAGCTTACACACTAATTAAGATAATTCATATTCCACTTTTCTTCATGGGAAGCCCAAGTGGACCTGGCAACTGATTTTGATGAATAAAAGTGCTTATCGCTAGTCAGCTGGGTGGAGAACACGAGTTTTGAGGAAGTAACAACATCTGGAATATTAAGCAAAAGTTAAACTGCCTGCACCAGACACAGGATGCCAAATACTGTAACAATGCTTTTGCCAAAATCAATGTACCTCAACTATGGTTTTAAAAAGATAATCTTTAATAAACAATTTCCTAGCCTTATGCACACAGAAATGGAAACACTGTTAGGTGCAAAGATCATTAGAAATTATACTGCTAGACTGTGTAAACTCAAGCCCACAGACACATGCATAGCAGCAAATACCTTTGTGTAATATCAAACATTTACATAACCAGATGGAGTTTAACTGGAATAACTCTTCCCACAGCTGATAACCAGCATTCAGTGACACTGAATTCCTAAATGAGTTCTGAAGCAAACCCATGGTGGTTGTAATAAAGGGGCTGTATCACAGAAATTGTTATCTTTTAAGTTATTCTACATTATAACCTGAAATCAGAGTACTGTATGTTGCAATCCTGTGAAATCTACAACACAAGTGAGGTTATTTTTTAACTCGTCTGTAAAGAAAACACAGCTTCATTTATGTCTTCCTTAATGGCAGAGCCCTGAGAGCATGTTGTCCTTCATTTTCCAGGCAGAATCTATGGAAAGAGCAACACCTCTGAAAAGCAGCTGGTCACAACTTCAGATGCTGAGCAGAGACCTCCCAGTTCAAGACCTGCAGCTGGCAAAGTGAGGGTGAACTGCTCTCACATTGTGCACATGGGTGCTTGGCCCTCTCCTATTAAATAAATCCTTATTCAGCTGCAGCTGGGAGGCATGTAACTCAATCCAGCATCACTTTTACCATCCATCAGTCCCTCTGGTGTAACTGGATTTAGCCCAAGACAATAAAATGCAATCACTGTCAAACTGCAGTAATATAGAGGAAAGGATGCATAAGAAAGCCATACCATGCAAGCCACATTACCTGCATATGTGCATACCATCACCTGCACAGAAGAGATGACAGCAAACTTAACAGTGCTAGTGTTCATGCTATTCTCCAGCACACTTCTGATGCCCAACGACCTCACCTCTATGCTTTCTCAGAAATACACTGTTTCTGGAACAGCCATGCCACAGCTGCCCTCGTAGGTCCATCCCATTTGCCATAGCAAAAGCCAGCAGCTTACACCACACAGAAGTGTAAATCTGCTGTAACCCCTGATTCTGGATTTAAAATGGTAAAAACAGAGCTCAGAATGTATTCCTAGTAATGTTTTTATCTTTTTTTGGAACACCCATGTTATCTTCACCTAGAACAACTTCTTCTATGTTGTTGATTAAATACTCTGGATTCCTGGAGGGCTGGATCATGTGTTTTCCATGGTTTCAAAACACAGTTGTGTGCTAGAAATAGTGCAGGACTGAAGGCTTGGATAGCTTTAGGATGATCACACTACCTGTTTTCATATAGTCTGTTCCTAAGGAGAAATAATGTAATCATTAGCAAGTCTGTAGTAAATCAGTTCCTACAGGGATGAAAGGTTTCTATGGGAAGACAGTTACTTTACTGCGTGAAACTTGGATACTGTGATGAAAACTGGTTTTGATTGCCTCTGATGGCAGAGGGTTGGATTCAAAGCAAGAATACATTCCTTCGGCTGTGCCCTAGCACCCCATCCTCTCACTTTTGAATACTTCAGCTATAATAATACCCCTTCAGCTTCCTTGAACACAAAGGAAATAACAAAGGCATCTACAGTAAAAAAAAACAGCAGCAGTTTCCGTATTCCATTTTAGTATCACAAAGTGTCTAAGAGCTACAGACACATTTTCTTCTAAGGCTGTGGACTTTTAGAGGTTGGCATTATGCGTGGGAGATTAGTGTAAGGACGTAAGATGCTGACAGAGCACAGCTAACACATGGTTGAGGAGCAGTGGTCTCCTAAAACTAGCCTCTCTGCTCATTAAAGCCTCAATCATGTTGCGATTAACCGAGAAAGCATTCGTGACCATCCAGTACTCAAAGTCCGCACATGTTCCACTTTCTCTAGCCTAAAGGGTGCCTATGCACAAATGCAAGTACAATAGCTGTAATGCAAGTACAATCATATGTGTACTTACAGACACTGAAAGAGTATACCCCTCTGTTCACTTTTGTCCTGATAGACACTGATGCATTGAAGGTGTTAACCACAACCCAAACTTAATATCATGGCACTGATGAAACTCAGCCAGCCTTAGACAATTCGGACCACGAACCGCAGGAAGCCGAGACGCAGTGTTCTTGTGGGATAGGTGAGCCCCAAGCACAACGGGGGGACCTGGCCCTATAGGGAGAAAAGGGGCCCTTCTGCGGTGCTACCGCTGTGCCAACCTACCTCCAGCAAGGACTCTTGAAAGCCACCTTGCTCCTGGGGATGTATGTGTGTGAAAATAAACGCATCCCAAACCTCCACCGCCCGTGCCATCATCCCATCAGGTTGTGTCTACACTCCGGGCAAGGAACTGGCTTCATTCCCTGTAGGTCCCCAACATTATCTCCAGCGCCTTCCGAGGC
>WTSP01005304.1:0-12823 GCA_025331215.1 Actenoides lindsayi | reverse complement strand
TATTTCACCATCTTGGAGACCAGAATGTCATGCGGGACAGTGTCAAAGGCTTTGCTCAGGTCCAGGTAAATGATGTCTGTTGCTCTTTCCCCATCTATTGATGTTGTGACCTTCTCATAGAACGCCACCAGGTTAGTCAGGCATGATTTACCCTTGATGGAATGATGGAAATTAACTTGTAGAGAACTTCTGACAGCTCCTTCAGTAGCCATGCGTGGATTCACTGCCAGTCCAGAATGTCGCCCAGCTTATATCACCTCCCAAAACACCTGAGCAAGAAACACAGTTTCTATGAATATATTTTGTTATAAATGGTGGCATCTGCTGAGCTGATAGATTATGTTTAAAGATAAAATATTGATATTCACTAGCAGTGTAAACATTTCTCATTTCCATTAGAAGTCCAATGAAATTTTGTAGAACAGGACAGACCAATCTAACCTGGTAAAATTTTCAAGGATAACCATAAAGATAAAACCAGCAATACCTGTCTAGCTAACGAGAAAACACACCTAAATGATGGATGATACTGCCTTTCCATGCTAACTTGCTATGAACTATACAGAAATATGAAGAAACATGAATACAGAAATATATAGAGGTGCAATTGTGTATGAAGCTGTGGTAGCTACTCAACCTGCTTTCAGCTTCTGTGCATGGTTCTTTTTCATCTTAACAGTCATATTCCAAACTAGTTAAAGCAGAAGCCTTTAAAGCAGAAGGAGAACTTTCATGTTCCCCATCTTTAACATTTTCATTGGTTTCATAAAATAACATTTTCAGCGCAGCTGCTGTTATACCATGGTAGTCATGAAAACCTCTGTGGGATTAATGGCTTTGACTAAGAAGCAGAGAAAACACTGTAATTTTCCTTAATCTTCTGCTGAATTTGGAGTCTGCTGAAACCTGAAGCTCAGGGCTTCTATCTGAAAAAGAAATTCGTAGTGTGTGGTATAAAAACTGCTGGATCTCTCTGGGGTCCAGTATAATTTTCCAACATTTTGCGTATAATTTACCTCTTAATATATGTAATTTAAAACATGCCACTGTGTGTCTTCTCACAGGCAATATTAAATAGATTCAGGAGCCACGAAAATGATAATTAAAGATTGTTTCATCTAGCTATGTCTATATCAGGATGAATTCTAGAAATTATGGAGATGCTGAATTATTAAGACCAGGGTTTTTTTTTTTGTTTCAAAATGAAATGCAGATTACATTTAACATAAATAAAACACATTTGAAAATTATAGTTTATTTATATTAAATTATTTAATTTTTACCTCCCATGGCTAAATTTCTATAATATATTAAAATTAGTATCATAGTATAGTTTAGGTTTCAAGGGGCCTCTGGAAGTACAACCTCCTGGTCAGAACAGGTCAACTTCAAAGTTAAATGAAGAGAGTGTTGTCCTGTCAAGACTGAAATATCTTAAAGGGTCAAGACTGTACTGCCTCTGTGATCATCTTGTTCCTTTTTTTCATATATATCCAGTTGGAATCTCACTCCAATGTGTGACCAAAGACTATGTCCCTTCTGTTGTGTTCCTCAGAGGAGACTCCATTTCAAGCTATGAAGAACTGCTGTGGGTTAAATGACTTCTCCAGCACTGAAGAAGCTGGAGAAGTGAACCCATCAACAGAACTCAACCTGTCCTAGCAATAACTATAAGAGGCATCAAACGGGTCTGTATCACAACATAGAAGCCAGCAGAGTCTTTGCTAGATGCAGGCTTTGTGACTGTCATGCCTTCCATAACCACTGACTCTGTCTAGAACTGTGGAAAGATTCCTGAAGATTTTCTGCTGGAGTAGCTTTCTGAAAAACATCTGAATAGACCCATAGCTGGTTTAAGAAAAAAAGGTACCAACCAGAGATGTGCACACTGCTCCTTTTCAGTCATGTCACAGGACCATAAATTTAATTAAAAACAAATCAATACAAACAAAAAACACAAACAAACAAACAAACAAACACAACAACCCCAAACCAACCAACCAATAAAAACCGACAAAAAATCCAGGAGTTACTCAGTCCATCAGTTTTACTCTAGAGAGAGGACAATTTGGCCTTCCTCAAAAAAAAATAGAGTGCTATATTGTTGGGTATTTTAACAAGACAGTAAAAAATTGTGTTATATCCATTAGGCTTTGGCTGCTTTTGACTACAAAAGCAAAATCAAGTTCAAGTCACAATTCAGAGCAAGCTACAAACACAAACCATACTAGCCATGAGTACCAAGGAAGCTACATTTTCAGACAAACATTTTGTCTGCCTGCCTCCTCCAGTGTTACGAATTGCTTTTGCACTCTGCTCTTGTTCACATTTATAGCTTATTGTTTTAAAATAAAATCTAACATACTTGTCTTCTTTCTATTACCCTCGTGTCTTTATCTTCCTCTCTTAGGAGACTTCTCTTACTCTTTGCACATTCAGAGCCCAGTCCAGGAAACCAGAGATTCTGTTTCATAACAGTCATATGCAAACAGCTGAATGCTGAGCATGTGCTCAATCACTTTCCTGAATTGCAGACAATGGTCTTCCCTATAGACTGCCTTGTTCTCTTGAATGAGATGCACATCACACAGCTCTCAGTGTCTGGCACCCTGCTTTCCTGTGTGGAGCGAGGGACAGGGCATTGTCCCACCTTCATCCTTTGATACTTCAGTGTGCTGTGGCTCAACCTGCAAGACAGCATGAATGCTCATACTACCAATGTGACAGTTATTTCTTTCCTGAAGTGGTGGGTTAGCAGGGAATGATTTATGTCTTGCACAGGGTGCATCTGTACCGCGTAGTTCACCACAGTGCAGAAACACTTTGGTTAGCTCTCAGCAAACTCATCTCAGGACCATTTGCTTCAGCACGAGCTCCAAGCAGATTAATTTGCCTATTTTATGGTTTCTTTTTTTTGTTGTTGTTTAAGGGTTAAAGTGCAATGAAAGCCAAGTTACGCTCAGAAGCCTGACTTAGATTTCACAAAGTCCCTTAAGAGTGTTCAGGATATTAAAAAGAAAGGTGTTTCTAGTCAGGCTAAAGCCCTACAGGTTTTAATTTCTTTTTATCCATTGTATTTAGCAATCTGTTGAGGGCAACTCATTTTTCAGCTATGTGATATGAAGTCACTCTGTATAAAGAGATGCTGTAAACAGAAGTGGTGGGTTTTTTGAATATCAGTGTTCAAATCCATCAAATTTTTATTCCGAATTAAAATCTTCACAGTGAGTTGTAACCTGAACAAGTGCCATGAGCAGTTATCACAGCCCTTGATCACTATCTGTGCTGTGAGATCAGTTTTCTGTACAATAAGGCCATGTCTATACTAATAAGCAACAGAATCTGTGCAAGGACACAGAAACATCCACCCTGTTAGCACAGTTCCTGGCAGACTTTTGGCTGTAAACCAATTAACACCATCCCAAGCAGTCCTGGAGCATGATTTGGGGATGTCGTGCTCCAAGGATTGTTCCCAGTAGGCAGTTTGGCTGTAGTTACCTTGTTTTGAGAGTTAAGCAAGACTAGCTGTATATATGTGGATTGTGCCACATCATTTGTCTTCATCTGGCATATTTTATTTACCAGGATATACATAGCTTTTAGAAAAGCACCAAACTTGGCAATAATATTTTTATTTGTATTGTGGTTCCAATAAATCTCTTTTTCTCTCCACTGCATTATTATTTTTTACTGCAAAGCCATTAAGCTGAATAGTACTTTAATAATGATTATCAAAGCCAGGATCGCAAAGGGAATAAAAAGAACCCAAACATTGAATTTTCTCATAAATTGCCTCTATGACATGCTTAAGGTAATAAAAGCTAGTAATCCCAAGAGTAGGCATGTATGGATATTTTGTTAACTACTTTTAAAAGGAACTTTTAATTAAAATATAATATAAATGTACCGGCTTTACAACAAATATTGTCCCATGGGTATATGGGCACAATAATTAAGAAACTTCCAAGCTTGTACCTAAATATTAGACTTTATTATTTTCATGCTGCACAAATAAGTTAATTGGACATGATTATTTCATCTTCAGAAAAACAAAACAACAAAATGGTACAACAACAACAAAAACCCCAAACGGCATAAAGCAGGAAGACAGTTACATGAGGTTTGTATACATCCAGCATGTTGTGTTTTACCTCAGGAGAAGGTCTTAATCATGACTCTACTACACTTTTGCTCTAGAGAGGGTTGAACAGCTTAAGTAGGAGTTTATTTCCTCTCCTGTTCTTCCTAGCAGAAAATTACATCTTCTTCTGTTGTCTTTGTTGGACAATATAGGATAAAGGTGTGTGTAGAAAGACTACATTTTCTGGATGCAAAATACACCTGCACTAGAAAAAAGAGGGGAGGAGGATCAAACCCTGAGACAAAAGTGACATGGGAAATGCTTTTTTCCCTCCACCCTCCAAAGAAGGGGGATCTTGTCCATATTGCCTTCTGGGGTAGGTCTAGGCATGACATAGGAAAATGCCAGCTGATGCGTCAAAATTGAGGAGAGGGTGAAGGTACTGTGGCTATTTAGTTTGAAGAGGAGGAAGCTGAGAGTAAAACTTATCACAGCCTGAAAAGACATTATAGAGAGATGAATGCTGGTCACTTCTCCAAAGTAACAAGTGACAGGACAAGAGGAAATGGCCTTAAGTTACTCCATGAGAGGTTTAGGTTGGATATTAGGAAAAAATTCTTTACTGAAAGGGTTGTTAAGCACTGGATCAGGCTGCCCAAGGAAGTGCTTCAATCACCACCCCTTGACATGTTTAAAAGTCATGTAGATATAGTGTTTAGGGACATGGTTTAGCAGTGGACTTGGTAGAGTTACGATAATGGTTGGAGTCAATGATCTTAAAGGTCTTTTCCAACCTAAATGATTCTATGAAAAACCTGTCAGGGAACATGTTGATAGTGAAGCAGCATGTACAATCACAGATATCAGCTGGCTCAAACCTATACTTACTCCAGCCCTATTTATTTTATTAATATGGATATAGACATTATCTTAATGACAAGATGAGAATCTGACCATAAATCTGGGAGGATTTGTCTCACTATGATGTCTTCCTGGTGTGCCCAGTTTGACCTCAAATGTAGCTGTTGAACTTTGGGGGCTGATTACACCACGCTTACTGCAGGGCAATAATGTCACCTGTAGCAAAGGTGCCACGTTGAAGGGAACTGCTCATACAGCCAGGAAGAAGTCAGTACTGTTGAGACAAGATGCCAGGTTAGAGACTGAAATGATAAAAGAAAAGGCAAGGAAGCAGTAGGTGGTGGATAAATGATATGACAAAAATCATAACACTGTAAATTATGTCAGATAAGGGATATTGCTTGTTAGTACAGTTTAGAATAATATACAAGGAAGTCTATTCTGAATAAAAAGACATCATTTAGTCCTGGCTTGATTTCTATCATTAATGCTGTCATTCTATCTTTTGAGCAAGTAGATTTCCAAAACTCTGGATTATCAGTTTTAAAATTTACTGTAAGTATTATGGAAAGTATTACTAATGAGGTATTTAAATGCATTTAATATTTAGTTTCAGAAAGGGTTGAAAGAAATCTTCTGAATCACTGCTAAAAAGATAAAACTCTCCATGAATTTTCTGGGACAAATGTGTTATTTCCTTTTATTTCTTAAAATTTATTACTAATCCAGAAAAGACAAGATGTTTGTGTAAAAAAAAATAAAAATAAAAAATGTACTGATAACTGTTCCAACAAAACATTTGAAATTTCATAGTAGCTCTGTAGATAAAGGAATAACATTTTTTGAGATAACAAAATTGTATTCCTTCAATTGTTTTAGTCTTCAACTGCAATATTTAGGAAAAAAAAAAACCCAGAAGTGAGAGCAGTTTGGACAGTGAATGGACAGAATAATTATCATCCTGGTGACTGGAGGAGAAAGAACATTAAGAAAGCCACTCTTGATCTGTGTAATGATCAGTCAGGTCACAGATTTCAGTTATACGCTGAAATACAACATGGAGGGTGCAGAAAAGCATGGCATCCTGACAGTAAGTGTTTTAGCTTCTCCTTCCTTTAAAAGCAGGGTTACATATTAAAGTACACCCACTTCAACAGGGATAGGAAGTCTTAAGCTTTTATAGGGGTAGGAACCACATTTTATCTAGAGTTAATGTAGTTTCATTATGAGCTCTGTTTGTGTTTTGAACTCAGGTGGTCTCAGAAGTAGAAATGAAGACCCTATGCCCTGAATAGAGCCAGGATTCAAGTCTACCACTTACCCCTATGGCAAATACCACCTGCAGAGTGTGGAGTCACTGCTTCCTTCTT
The DNA here is from genome assembly GCA_025331215.1 of Actenoides lindsayi. Classification (NCBI taxonomy): domain Eukaryota; kingdom Metazoa; phylum Chordata; class Aves; order Coraciiformes; family Alcedinidae; genus Actenoides; species Actenoides lindsayi. The sequence continues at coordinate 6,511 of WTSP01005304.1, read as the reverse complement.
TCTCTCCTGCTCTTCCATTCATAAGGCATAGACTCCTCTGCACAAGGAATATGATTTACCAGAAGAGCTGAAAGCTCTGCATCACAATAATGTAGTTGATAAAGTTGAGTATCCAGCATACTTTATAAATTATCTATCTGGTCTTGATGTAATTATTTTACATGACTTTGTGGAGTCAGTGTAGTTCAGGTTCCTTCATCCTACTAAGGGCATTAGTCCAGTGAGGTTTGTCACAGGATCTAAGGGGATTTTTTTGATCCCGTGAAAGGTTCTTGCACCCACAAGGCCCCTTGGTGATAAACCCCACTGATGTGTTGCCCATTGCAGGAGGAACAATTTTTCTGTTCGTTTCAAGCTCAGCTCCCCTTAGCTCCATATTGTTGTCCATCAATTAGCTCAATGTTAAACGCACTGAGTCTGTTACTCATCAATCACCACACACATCAAAGTTAAGTTACTTCATAGATTAAAAAGGAAAATAGAATTTAAACAGAAAATAGGTTTTGGAGTTTTTGGGAGGAGTAACAAAAGGAGACCACACTTGGTTCAGAGATCTCTTTGTATCTGTGTTGGAAGTAAAACATTAGAGTGGTATGAGAAAACAGTATTTCTTCCCTCAGCCAGTAACTTGGCAGATTACATAAGGAAATTATGCAGCTTCTGTAGGGTTTACTGGACTTTCCTCAGAAAATTATCCCATCCCTTGCTGAAGACAAGATACTGAGGAAAATGGATCTCTTGTTCACAGGAAAAAAAAATTCACTGAGATTTTTTTTTTAAGAAGGTACTACTTGATAACCTTATGCTGGCCTACAAGGTACAAGGCATAGGATTTCTTCCCTTCTTTGAAGAAAATAACTTGATTAAGGAAAGTAATTTTTTGATCCTGTGCTGGAGTAGTTCTCCATGGCATTCCCAGTGCCTCTGTGGTGACATTTACACCTTTAAGGTAACATTCATATGACAGGACTGTGTTTTAAGATGTCAATCCTACAGCTCTCAAGTAATAGCCTAGTGATTACTATAAATTCATGTCATAAACCATTAATAATTTGCAAATCTAAAATTTACACTTATTACACTGTCTAACAAGGAGCATCATGGACTGTCTGCTCAGTTCCCTGAGCCTGTGGACATTCTGCCTGTACCTGCTGAGGAAACCTTTGAAAGAGATTTGGTTTTAATTATGTTTATGGCATATTAGTCAAATCATTGTCTATTTCCTGGCTTGAATCCTTGACTCTACTGTACACAGGGATGAGGGTATCCTAGTAAATAAAGAAGTTTATCTGAAAGTTATTTTCATATTTTTTCGGTTAAAAGACATAATTTTCTATCAGAAATGAAGTCATATAGATGGCACACTCCTTATTATTGGGTATCCTACAGATGATTCATACAGTAGAGTATGATGCTATGCAAATTCATGTTAACTCTGAGCATATTAATGCTGTGTCAGTTCTGATTAAGATCCCAAGAATGCACAGCACATTAGGATGGTACACTCTGGACTTAGATTTAGCTATTATTTCTAGACACACTATAGACAAGTTCTATGATTTCTCAAAGAAGCCATGGAAGAGCACTGTATTAGCCAACCTGACTTAGATAACAGCTGATCACAAAATGAAAAAACAACAGTATATTCAGTACAGTGTTTCTGCCCCTGTCATAATCACATGAAAACCAGTCCTTGTCATCAATACTTAAATTTGACACTCTAGAGAAAAGAGTAAGCTTGAAACAGATATGAGCAACATCATCGGAGGAAATAGAACACAATCAGAAATACATGAATGATTACTGGAATTGTCTAAGAATATTTTATGATATGCTCAGGAGACAAAGAACAACTTAAAAAAAACCCAATAAAACAACGTAATTTAGATGAGATTACCAATAGCTTTAAAATCTAGCAAAATGAAAAAAAAAATAAAAATATACTAGTAGTGAATACAAATCAGAAAACTGGATTAATGGAAAATGGTTAAAGGAATCATAGTAATGCCTGGAAAAATCTAATGTCAAGAGTGATAAGAGCAAGTGGAGGGCACTTTTGAGAAACAAAATAATTCCAAAAGTGATGTTAGTTCTTTGTTAGAGCTGTTAGAATTTTCATTAATAATGATAAGACCTTAGGAAAAGCAGAAGTGGTCAGTAAAAGTCTTATGCCCTTGGGAAAAGCTTGATGAGATTTTAATGATGATTTTTATTTCAGCTATTAGTAAGGAAACATGGAACACTAGTTTAAAAAACATGTGTAAGATCAGCAGGTCTAGAAAACTTGTATAAAAAAACTTCTAAATGAATATCATAGAAAGGGGCTACCAGGATTATCACTCTTCATTTTTAGTATGCCTTGGAATACCATGGAAGTTTCAAAAGACTCAAATAAGAAAAAATTTGTCACTACTTAAATGGTATAACCTAAGTAATTATGTGGCTGTGAGACTGAAACATGCATGTAAAATAATGTAATGAATAATATGGGACCTGATTAATGAAAAATAAAGATATGGAAGGCAATTAATGCCAATCAACAAGGGTTTATAAAAGCCACTCTAATCAAAATAACTTGCTATTTTTGTCCAGGTTAAAAGTTTAGTTAATAAATCCACCAGTACTGATAATTCTGCCAGCATCTGACTTGCTAATTCAGGACATTCTGATTAAAATAAAGGAATATAAAATGGACATGGCAAACAAGCCAAAAAAAAGAAAAGGGATAAAAAATTTACATCCTGTTACATTTCAGGACTTGCTACATAATTCCTTCTAAGTATATAGGGATTTTAATTATATATTTACACTAAAGAGAAATTTTATAAGTTATCTGAACTAAAATACAAAATCACTGTTGATAGAAGGTGACACAGCATGAAAGTAAATAATGCAGAGGACAAAACCCAGATTTTGTATAAGAAGTAGTAGTAAACAGTTCAGGAAACGTACCCAGAATCAAACAATGTATGAGGTAATCCCAGGAAGAAATTTATTTGAATATATCTGGAATCTAAAGCCCAGAAGTGTTCCTGAATTACCAGATGCAGGTGCTGGCCCCTGCTACATCCTGACTTCCCATTAACGTGCTATCTGGACATGCACCAGCCATTTCCCACATCCCTGTCTCCATGAAGGTGAAATCTAAGCACATGATCTTGTTATCCAAGGAGCAAGCAGGATCTGAGGTGTTCTCTTGCAGATAAGCTTAGATGCGGACTTTGAAAAGGAATTGCTGATGGTAGAGACAATTGCAATGGTAGGGTCAAAAAGGTGATCCTTGGGTGTATAATTACAGAAGGTGAAGCAGCAGCAGGGAGGTCAAATTGCATCTGCATTCGGCAACAGTTCAGCCTCTATTGGAATGCTAACCCCTTTTGTCTAACCACATTTCAGGGATGTTAGAGATTGCAAAGGTTTCATAGAAAAGATTCAAGGACATAGGAAAAGTAGAAATATTTCACTGTAAGTCAAAAGATGATCAGTCTGACTTAAGGAACTGAAGGAAAAAGCATTACTTAATCACATTCTATATACCTTATTAAATTTCTGTTGCCTACTCAGAGCAGAATTTTAAAGTCTCCTGAATCCAAATCACAATTAGATTAATAGACAGAATTTGAAACTAGACATGTTTGGCTAGCTTTTGAAAGACAATCTTTAGATGGAAGGGAAATTATTTCACAGATTCTTTATTACAGACGATGTCATGCTAGGTGATCATAGTTGGCCAACACATTAATCTTTGCATATGAAACAGCTTTAAACAACGTTTGAAACAAAAATTTTTTAGAAGAGCCCCTCCCACTCCCAACTCTTTCATGTGTACATAATAGGCCATGTGTTGAAAAAAATGGCCATTTATTCCTTTGCATTTCCGCCCAGTCTTCATCTACAGCATGTTACATATAGCTGTGCACTAATAAGCTTGCTTAACTTTAACAGATGGCTTAGCCAGTTTCAAAATAAAGTGACAAAAAAAAAAAAACCCAAACAATGAACCACAAGACAAATTCAATCCTCAGTTATTCCTAGTCATCCTCATTAAGTTTAATATGTCAGCAAATATAAGGGAGATCAGAATCCGACCTAACAGTCATCATATATTAACACTACATCTTGGTATCAAACTAGATAGAAGTATTTTTGCATATATCAGCACAACTTGAGAACACACCTGTACAGAATAAGTTGTATATGTAAACTAGATATCAGCACCAGGTCTTTGCTGTCAGATAAGAATAAACCCTTCTAATGTAATTTTCTGAAAATTCATGAAGATGAGAAAAAACTATCTGCTTCATTGATAGTACCATTTCCTTGAGTTTATCTAATCATAACAATACAATTCCATTATTGCTCAGAAAATTTAGAATATGTATAGATTTCACACAATGTGTATTGTATGATTATGTATTATATTATACAATTCTGCTGCATTAGCAAAACCAAATGTAATAAGATTCAGACAAACTGGTCATTTGCATGATATGTTCCCTACAGAGGTTTGAGATTGCTTTCTTCTTAGTTGATGGATCAGTTTTAGAGTAGCAGAAACAGATTGTGGATAGAATAATAGCACAGTGAAATCACCAACTGTTTGTGGAAGAAAGAGAAACAAAAGGCTTTTCCAAAACTCTGGTAAATATTGGTTTAAGTGGCATGCCAAGAAAAAAAATAAAAAAAATCAGCATTACATTTAACAATTTGAGTATATTCCCACAAAGAGAATACTGACTTCAGGAGCAAGATACATAAGTTTCAATAAAACGGGGCCATGGGGAAGAAAAAAGGTGCAAACTCAGCTTCACAGAAAAGATGAAGCAATTCCTATACTCTATCTACAGTACCACTGTTTTTCAGGCTTACATCTCTCTTCAGCAAGGACTATATATCTCCAGCTTTTAGGCACCTGGAAATAGGAATTTACATTCATATTAGATAGGAATAACTACAATATGGTTTTTTTGGGTGTATGTGTATTCCTAAGCCTTTATTAGAGAATCCAAAGAAACAGCCATGTCTTCCTGTAAACTATACTGCATATGACAGAAAAGGGTTAAAACACATGCTGAGCTGAAAAGTAGAAATCCTTATTTCTGGCACTCTCTCCCTTACATGAAAAAGATACTAGTTAAGTCCTGTATTAACTATATAGCAATTTACCTGAAATGAAGATGGAAAAGCACCTAAAGATGAAATCATTTGAAGTAGAACCTTTGGGTGAGACATTCTCTATTCTTCAGTTCAATATCATGGGTCACAACATTTCTAAAGCAGACAAAAATTTAGTGCAAAAGAACACATCAAGATAATTTAATTTACTAGAATGTGGATTTTTGGGAAACTATAGTGATTCTGTCTGTACCTCACTGAACAATGCTTACAGTTAGATGAACTGTATTAACTTTCAGCAGATAGCAGAAAAATTTAATCAATTGTGCATAACACCTTTGTGATCTGAATGTCCCTGTTAATGGAAAAAGTTGTATGCTGAGATATACTGCTGAGTCTTGTTAAACAAATACGCATTCTTGTATTCCATGATTTGTTTTTCAAATGAAGACTTAGAATGGTGCTTATTTATTTATTTTAAAGTATGTCTTTGAGACGAGAATATCCTACAGAAAGCCCGGATAGGAGGAACAGGAAAGACCATAGGTTAGGACCAAAACAAGCTTTTGAGCAAAACTATTTTCAAGGATTAATTTTCTCCTAGCTATTTGACAGCTTCCAAAATGTTGCTCATCAGTAGGAAAAGAGATTTTTTTCCAACTTAATTAGAGCACATTTTCCTAAAGAATGCTGATCATAAGGAGAAAAAAGCCCCAACAGTCTAGCCACTGCTGTTGTGTATAAAATATGTAATCATGCAATAATATTTAAAATATCTAATTAAAAGTGGAAGAGATTTCCTATTTCTTTGTTTGTACAAGCTTTTGGAAGTGAAGCACAAATAAGTGACAGGGGAAAAATATTTTTGTTTGTTTTACTGTGGATATTTTTCCCAAAATACCTATCTCCTCTGTACTTATCATGAAAGCTATAAATGCAAAAATCATTCAACTTTTCAGTTTTCCATACACCTTGAACACATCTTTGGATTTTATTTTAAAGTTGAAATATTCTTAGAAAATTAGTCAGTGCAGTCTGATTTATGGAGAGTCTAGGTGATACTGAATCCTGATGCAATTATTGAAAAAGTATCACTGGTATCTATACCAGGCAGAAAATTCTGCTGCCTATCTCTTGTCCCTTCTGGTGCCTCAGTTGCCTTCTGTCCCTATTATCTTTATAGTTTTGTCCATGTTACAGTGGATCTTGGGAACAGAGTAATTTGCAAGCTTAAAGCAATCAAGAAAACAGTGGCCTAGAGTGAAAAACAAACCAAACTGACGGTATCATAAAATCACAGAATCATAGAATGTTAGGGATTGGAAGGGACCTAGAAAGATCATCTAGTCCAACCCCCCTGCCAGAGCAGGATCACCTAGACCAAGTCACACAGGAA
>WTSP01005303.1:0-17271 GCA_025331215.1 Actenoides lindsayi | reverse complement strand
GAAAGGAAAGGAAAGGAAAGGAAAGGAAAGGAAAGGAAAGGAAAGGAAAGGAAAGGAAAGGAAAGGAAAGGGGAAAATGTGTGAAAATCACCTAGTCAGCTACTATTTCACTATTTAAGAGAGAACAAAAGGGATGAAGAGCTTTGTGCTAGCCAGCAATGTGACTCAGTGACCTGTAGTTTGGCAATGACACATGTTGTCCCTGTTATCCAAAAAATCCAAGGTCTTAACATCTAGCAAGTTGCACAAGGTTGCATTTAAGTGGCCCCGATGCCAAGGAGATTTAAGCACACAGCTGAATTGGAGCATCAGTGTGTAAGTCTTTGTTGACTTAGTCCAAGAACATAGGGCACATATCTTATGGATCCAATGAGTGGATGCTGGAGTCAAGGCATTCAAACTTTTCAGTTGTATAACCAGATAAAACGGACTTCAAGCTACTATTCAAATGTCTGCCCTTTGTTAGTCTTTTCCCAGCAACTATTAGCCCAGTAAACAAGCACATCACATGGCTACCTACAAACACAAGGCGTTCTTACCCATTCCATTTGCAATGGAAAAAACAGCAGAGAAAAAGCCCCAAGAGAATTCAAATGGTGTAATTAAGATAAAGTCCCAAAAAATCAAAGGTCTTTACTCACATCTATCTTTCCTCACCATGTGGTGGGACCATTTTTTCAATATCAGCTCCCCAGATAATGACACGGTAGTTAATGAGCATGAATGACTTACAGGAGAAAAAGACCTGAGTCAAAACTCACGAGGTGGGCTCATGGGTTTCAATTTCCATTACCCAGTTTGATCTAGGCACCCGTGAACATCCAGCCCCACCAGCAAGCTAAGGTGGCAGTTAGCTGTTTTGCTCAACTACTATTCATTTGGGGTACAACCTGCCTATGCTGTGTTTGATCCAAAGCTGGGAAAGCCACCTCCTGTGCGTTACTACTACTAAATGTCCATCAGGAGACAGCTCCTAACTCCTCAGCCTTTGCACTTCCCGAGGAATACTTTATCTGAGATACACTGAAGGTCCAAGGTGAGATGTATGGCTTCAGTGTAAGTAATGTATTCTCGAGGTGATGTGAGTTTCCTCTTGGAAAATCTCTGGAAGATCTCTTGTGCACCCTCCAAGGACAACTGATCTGGAGACTAAGCTAGACTTCTCAAAAGCCAGTATAATTGTTTGGGTCCATCCTGATAGATGACTCCAGAAGGTTTTGGTCCAGCTGCTCCAAAGACAGCAGTGAAGTTATTTCAAGAACAAACTCCTGCAGCTACTTGCTCCTGGAACTCAAGATGGGGCTGAGGGGCAGAGATGTAGTGAGTCTGTGGCAGTGCTGGGCAACATTTCCTCTGGTCCTGGGCCACTCTCAGGCAAGATGGGAGGTCTCCAAGCTTGGTGCCTATGTCGCTTTGTCTTCTATACCTCCAAAGTGGCAGAACAATGACTCCAATACCATATGGTGAGACCTTATGGAGATCTGTTATGTGCTGCCTTGGTTGTCTCATAGCTCTGTTGTGTTTAACTGGCCTGCAGTTAATTTTATCATTTTTTCTTTTTAAAGAAACTCATGAAAGAGAGCTGCCAGCTTTGCTGAGGTACTTGCCATTCACTTGGGCCAGACAGAAGATGGTCAAGTTGGCCTTATCCAAGTGTTGTAGGGTCTGCTTGGGGATAGTCCACTCAAACTGGAGCCTCAAAGACCTTGTGTGCTTTCATTCTTTTTTATTTTATTTAGCCTTTTATTTTCCCCACCATTTTCTGCCAGGGAGATTGGTGGGGAGGAAAGAAGAGGCGATGGGTTTACCTCGCCATGAATCACATCACTTCTGCCTCCCTCTCTTGACCCAATCCGGGGAGTTTGCCTCAGGACCGTGCCCTGGTTGTTTGGCGTGGGGAAGCCCTGGGGGTCCCTCGGTGCGGGGTGTGCTGATGCTGCACGGTACCTGGAGAGGGCACTGATGCTCCGTGCACAGCCAGGCTGGGCTCAGGACAGCTGGACCTGCGTGTTTTCCACCCCAGCCATGTGTCCCAACCATCCCCAGTGTGCCAGCCACGGCCGCACCGCAGGCAAGTGAAAATTGTGACACCACCACCACCACCACCACCCCCCCCCCAAAAAAAAAATAATTAAAAATAAGGCTGCTCCAGAAGAGAAGAATCGATTTACCAGCAGGTCAGTGGTTGAGTCGAGGCTACACCCCAAGCCTCCAAACTTTGCTGGCTCTGCATCCAAGGCCTCACCTGCTGCCTCCTCCTCCAACTAACAGTAATGATCTGAGGATCATCAGGATTGATGCCTCCACGAGCCTCCAGCTCTGCATATGTCCTCGCATGTAACCAGGAGTCACTGTGAAGCCATGTCCTGCGCCTCCTCTTTTCTTTTCTGCTCCAGCACACATCCTGCCCTGGCCCAAGCCCAAACCTGAGGCTTGCATCTTCCTGCATCCTCTCTATTTCCACTGTGAGGCACTCTGGTGCAAGGGGAAATGCACCATAAACCAAAGCACGACTGTACAAGACTGTGAAGAAACTAACTCCCCAGTGAGGTGCACACTATCCTTTCAGGGGGCAGAGAAGAGAAATGGTCTGGAGTCCATTTTTTTCCTTGGACTGGGATAAATTCACAGCTTTTCCACTCTGGCCAGCAGGAGGGCTGGGCTCAGAGCAGTTTGTATAGGTCTGTAGAGCAGATGCTGTTCTCCATCACCCCTGGAGCTGGCAATCCCCAAAAGCATGAGAGTCTCAGCGATGCTTTCTGGTCTCCCTAAAGCGCCAATCACAGAGCTCACAGGGTTGCAAGACACCAGGGAAGGCTTTGCAAACCCAGCAGGGGTGTTCTTGGCACAGAAAGCTGCTTTTACACCACGCCCCAGCTTTTTTTCCCTTGTTCTCCTACAGAAGCAAGATTTATGCGAATCATCTTGGGCAGTTTCAACCCAACCGACACTGAATAGAAGAGCCCTCGAGGAGATTATGTGCCCTCCAGAATCGAAGGGGAAAAGCAGCCAGTGCCCTTGGGGACCGTGGCACTGAGGGGGCCCTCCCTGCACTTGGCAGGAGCCAGGGCAGAGCCTCGCTGAAATCATAGGCGAAAAATGGACCGAGTTGTGCCTCAACATCCATAAGAATCCCTCCACCCTGGTGCCTGCCTCTGCTCGGCCACCTTGGCAGCCTCGGGTGTAGAATGTGTTGTCTGAAGCCTGTCCAGGACCAAGTCTGTCTCCCTGGAAATTTTGGGTCAGCAGAGCCCTGACCTGGCTGAGGAAGTAGGGGCTGGTGGCAGGAGTGTGGATGTACAGTGAACAAGAGACTTTGGGGTGGGCTGGGGGCAGGCACAGGTAGTAAGGTGAGACTGTGGCTTTGGGTATGAGATGCCACCCAGCTGAGGCATCAATCGTCAGGCATGGACTGTCCCCTCATGCTGTGGAGGAGAAGGCTGGCAGAAACCCCATATAACCCTCTATTTTGACATTGTCCTGCTCCCAACATGCTTGGCTTCATCTCTTGCCTCTCTACATACCTGTCCCTGTGTGTCACTGGCAGCTCCCCCAGGTCTTGGTGCTGTGATCTCCATGCATCCTCATGCATGGCACACTGTCTTTTGAAGCCCCTCCCAGTCTCCTGCACTGGGCTGGACCAAGGCTTCTGGAGGGCTGCAAGCCAGGAACCACCTGTCTTGGCTATCCACTGCATGATGCCCATTTCCACAAATCCTGCTTGCAATTGCAGCTGATTGTTTTGCAGGAGGAGACACAGACAATGAAGTAGATATTCCAGGTGAGGTTGGACAAGGCTCTGAGCAGCCTGGTCTAGTTGAGGGTATCCCTGCTCACTGCAGGGGGGCTGGACTAGATGACCTTCAGAGGTCCCTTCCAGCCTGAGCCATTCTAGGATTCTAAAACATGAGACCAGGTGGTTCTTCACCCAAACTGCCTACCAGATCTAAGTGGTGTTTGGTGTAGGGTCCCAGGTCTACACCTAGCACTGCTGGACAGCGTGTCTGAACCCCTCCATGGTCTAACAGAGGAAACCTCATGGCCTTTCCTTCCATGGCCAGCAGGATAGCAAGGCCAGGACAACTTCTACTTCCCAACAGGAGGGTACAAAACAGTGCCCCATTTGGTTAGCCCATCAGATGGGGCTACACACACGGCCATGGAGTTCATTCCCCATCCGGGGGAGATGGCTTATTGCAGTAGCAGGCGATAGGACTGGGCAAGCCCAGCTCTGTGTGATGGGAGGAGGAGAACTGAAAGGGCAGGATGTTTGGATTCATCCCGATGGGTTGTCATCTCCCCACTGGATTTATCACCCGCTGCTAATTAGAGGCAGCCAGCCCTGTCTAATGTGGGCAAGCCCTGGCTGCGTGCTTGCAGGCAGGGAGGGCACAGCTTGCCGTGTCCAGGAAGGGCTCTCAGATGCTCAGCTCGTGTCCTCAGGAGTTCTCAAGCTGAATGGGGTGATGGTGGGGAAATGTGAAGGGAAGCAAAAACGAAGCAGGCTCTGCTGGGGCAAGCACAGCCCAGAGCTAAGCTTTTCTTCTGGCAACTGGCACCACACATTCACAGGGGGATTATTTTTTCTTTTCTGTCTTTATTTTCTCTTTTTTTTTTTTTTTTTTTTTTTTCTTTCTTTTTTTTTTTTTTTTTTTAACTTCTGACATGGTCTGAATGGGCCCTGAAGGGGAGAAGATTATTTAAACCTGATGTGTCCCCGCTGAGAGCAACACATGTCCTTCCAACATGGCCGTGCAAATGCTTCTTCCACTTCCACCTTTGCTCACTATGCCATCTGCCAGCAACTGCAGATCCCACCCTCCACCAAGCCTTCTCCCATGGGACCTCCTTCCTGCACAGAGGCAGAGGAAGTTGCCCATGCCCACCTCAAGGATCCCTCCATTGTCTTCCTCATTCCTGGGGAGACCCGATGACACAGCCGGGGCTGTGACCACGTGAGTTGCAGGAGGATGTGGGGGAATCTCAGACAAGATGCAAGAAGCAAGAAGGACCCGCTGCGCAGTTTGGTTTGGCAGCCCCTCACAGACAATAAAAGGTCAGGCTGCAGAGGAGCTTGTTTTGGTTTGTTTTTGGGTTTGTTTTTGTTTTTTATTTCCCTGGCTTTTGTTCAAGGATGTGTCCTTAAGGATGGGGATTCTCTACCCTGGTGGCAGGCTGAGAGCATGGGTGGGCGGCTGGCTCTTTGTGCTGGTGGGGTTTTTAGCATGCAAATGATTCTGCTCAAGTTCAGGCTGTGAGAGGAGAAGGCTGGAGTGAGTGCAAGAAGGTGGTGGAACTGGGCACCAAGATCTGGCTTGGTATCAGGTCCAAAATCTGAAGCATCTTCTCTTTCATACTGAAGTTTTAGGGGTTACAAGGGGACCTGACAGGTCAGGAATTCAAACACATATTGCGGAGGAAGCTGCACACGTGGAATAAAATGAGGGCAGTCCCTTGCCAAATGGCCCCAAGAGGAGCCTGTGATGAGTCAACAGGAGGGTCTGTATGGAAACAGCCAAACAGGGTTTGATGGTGTGGTCCAGTGGCCACAGCAGATCAGCTGCTTCGCCCCTTGACTTTGGGTAAGGCTTGATGTTTTAAACCTGGTGCTCTTGTTTCCTAAACTCACGGCAGAGACAGCTTCCTACAGCTGTGCAATCACACCCAGCCTGATACCTGCTGTCCCACCGAGGGTCAAAGCCCACAACACACTGCTCTCAGACAGAAAGGGTTCTGCAGAATCACTGTGGCTGTGCATCTCAAGCAGCTCAGAGTGGTGACTTAAACTGTCACCTGGGGTATCTTGCCAGGCTTCACACAGTCACTTCCTCTCCTTGGCCACTGTGCAAGGCCACGGGGAGCTGCAGTGACTCCCTGTGAGCTTAGATGCTGCCATTCTATCTGTCTTCTACCAGAGCTTCAGGACTCGGTAAGGAAACCATTTCCTGCACAAAAAGCAGCTGTTTCAGGCCCAATCCAAGCAAGACTAGAGCTTGGTTCCTTGGAAGATACAAAGGCTTTGCTGCATGGGCCAGTATCTTCTCTAGGTCTCCAGTACCCCTATTAATGTGGTGCTAAGCCTCAGGAGCAGCTACTGAGCAGCTCAACTGCCTTTGTGGGCCAGACATGTCTAGGAGTGATGGCAGGCTAATAATAACAGGCTGATTGTTAGTAATAACAGTCTGATCCAGAACCTGATTCATGAAAGCATAAAGAACAGAAATACAGTAAATGCCAGTCAATGTGGTCGTATGGAAAAAACCATCTTGCTCTACCAACTTGATTTCATTCTTTTAGATCGTAAGGTTGGTTCATAAACACAAGTGCATATGCAACATGCTTGCAAGATATTAGACTTGTACAGCGTGGCATTCCAGCAGGGGAACAAAACCACCACACATCAGTAGAGCATGTGTTCAATGAGCTAAGCATTGGCTGGCTGACAGGTCTCAAAAAGGGGTGATCAGTGGGGAATCACTAGTGACTGGATCTGTTTCTTCAGTGGAAAATCCTAGGCCCAAAGCCATGCAGCCTGCTCCACCAGTGAGCTGGAAATAAGGGCGAAATTTGTCCTGAACAAGCTGGGAAAGAAGAACAATGACGTGGCCGAGGCCAGAATGACACAGGGACTGGTCGGTTCCTCTCGGTATGAAACCATTTCCATGCAGATTTTAGCTCATCCAGGTGGAAAAGGACCCCAGTGGTGGGCTGAGGGATCATAGAATCATAGCATGGATTGAAGTGCTGCAGCTCAGTTTCTTCACAGCATGACGGGTCTGGTGACAGCTGATGGAGTCAGAGCCATCACTTTGCAGGGCTTGGCATTTAGGAAATCTGCATCCCGAGACAGAAACACTCCCAAAAGAAAACAGACGACAGGTTGAGTGAGGGATGCATGTAGGGAAGTGATTTAACTGCTTTAGATGGAGGCTGAAACTGTGTGCAACATACAGTTCTGGTGTCCACACTTCAGAGAGGACACTGAGTTATCTGTGTGGGGAGCACGCAGTCTGGACAGAATTCCCTCTACAGTTACAGACACCTTAACTCTTAACAGAAGGAGCTGGAGGAGGAGTTGCAGTAACAGGAGAAAGTGTTCGCCCCAGAGTATCTCTATGGGGACTCTTTCAGTGACCCAGTTTTGCATCCTGTGGGCTATGAGATATTATTTTCTTCTCTAGGATCATCGTAGGACTACGAGATAACTCAGGCTGGAAGGGGCCTCATGAGGACTCCTGCTCAAAGCAGCTATGGGAATCAGCCCAGTTGCTCACGGCTTTGTCCTGAAACCCTCCCAGGATGGAGACTGCAGATATAACACGTTGAGAAGATGCAGCCAGAAGAACTCAACTTCACACCCCAGGTGAGTCATTTGGCTACAGCTGAGGTGGTTACAGACACGTGTCTCCCTGCACCTCCTGAGCTGTGTTGTGTCCCTCAGCCTAGCAGATCTGCATTGCAGAAAGAGCCCCAGGATGTTTGGCCCTGGTATCTGGCAGCACCAGGTGAGTTTTCCTGATAACCCTTTACCACAGCCCTTGTTTTGAGCGCTGAGCATCCATCCACTGAAAACAAGTGCCTTGAATCGGGCACCCCGAAACTCAGCCGGCCGTCCTTCCCTGTCACCCACGGCTGCCTGGGTGCTGCAAAACAAGCCAGCGTTGTTTGTCTTGAAGATCAGAGCTCATTTAAATGCACTGCTTCTCCCTGTCTCCACCTGATATCCAGACGAGATGCCCTGGCTTAGGTGAGTCAGCCCCGGGCTGAAGTCAGCAGCACCGCCAGCCTCGCAGTCACCTCTGCGAGGCGGAGGCAGCTCTTGCGTCGTGCTTCGCCCAGCGCCCAGCCGTCAGGTCTCTAATCATCTCCCGCCCCCGGTCCTTGGACCGAGCCCCGGCTTGGCTGCGACACGTCCCTGGAGGCTGCCTGGTTGCTGTTGAGAGAGCCAGGCAGCCTCCTCTGCTCCGTGAGCCCCAAGGGAGATGTTGCGACAGCAACCAGCACCTGCAGCCAGGGAAAGGGCCTTTTCCACAGCCACTGCTTCTGCAGGGAACTCCCCGGCTGCCTGCGGCACACGTAGCTCTCTGGTGGGATGCGGGAGAGGCCACCAGTTGAGGCTTTTTTTCCCTCTGTCTTTGAAGGATGAGCTGACAAAGCTCCAGGTGGCTGCACGGCAGATGCGCTTTCTCCTCGGCTGCTGACGCTGACAGCGAGTGACTCAGCCCTTCCCAGGCTCTGTGCGAGTCTCTTCCCCTCCTGCCACTCAAATATTTGCTCTCTCTGACAGTTAAATTCTGCCCCAAGGTCCTGCCCAGTGAGCTGCTCAGGCAGGGCAGCACGGCTCCTCGCTGCGCTCACGTCACGGAGCAGTGTTTTGCAGAACTCACTTTCTGACCATGGGAGTGGTTGTGTCAGGCCGGGCAAAGAATTTTTCCTCCCCCTCCTTGCTCTGTTTGCAGGGAAAGCTCCGAGGGCAAAACCCACCCCGGGTGCTCCGCGTTACTGCACCTCAGCCAAGAAGCATCTAATTCATAGAATTGTAGAATCATTAAGGTTGGAAATGACCTTCGAGATCATCAAGTCCAACTGTCTACTAAATGTTATCATGACCACTAAACCGTGTCCTGAAGTGCCACATCTGAACGGTTTTTGAACCCCTCCAGGGATGGTGATTCCACCCCCTCCCTGGGCAGCCTCTTCCAAGGACTCACCACTCTCTCAGGAAAGAAATTTTTCCTCATATCCAACCTAAACCTCCCCTGGTGCAACTTAAGCCTGTTTGCTCTTGTCCTATCACTAAGTCACCTAGGAGAAGAAACCAACACCCACCTCACTACAACCTCCCTTCAGGGAGCTGCAGAGAGCAAGGTCTCCTCTCAGCCTCCTCTTCTCCAGACTAACCAACCCCAGGTCCCTCAGCTGCTCCTCACCAGACATTTTCTCCAGAGCCTTTACCAGCTTTGCTGCCCTTCTCTGAACTTGCTCCAGCCCCTCAATGGCTTTTTTATCCTGTAGTGCCCAGAACTGAACCCAGTGCTCAGGGTGCAGCCTCCTCAGTGCCCAGTACAGGGGTACAATCACCTCCCTAGTTCTGCTGGCCACACTACTTCTGATCCAGGCCAGGGTGCCATTGGCCACCTGGGCACACTGCTGGCTCATCTTCAGCTGGGTATCGACCAACACCCCCAGATTCTTTTCCTTCAGACAGCTTTCCAGCCACTCCTCCCCAAGCCTGTAGCATCGCCTGGGGTTGCTGTGACCCGAGTGCAGGAGCCAGCACTTGGCCTTGTTGAACATCATACCACTGGCCTTGGCCCACATTCCCCACTTGACTTTCCAGCTATGTTTGTTGCCACCATTTTCATTTTGCTTCCCAACCCAAGCTCTGCCCCACATTTTCATACCTAGGAGTAGGGGTGTTTCCAGATATCACAGTGCAAGGAGCTCAGCACCTCCCACCCTCCTGTGCCTCCTGCCCAGACCCACAGGGTCCCCCGCATCCTGGGGGGAGGTGAGACCTTCACCCTGCAGCCTTCCATCACTGCACGGCCTTGCCTTGATGGTGCATGTCTCTCTGGGCACAGAGGGAAGCTGGAAGACCACTTTAAGACAGCATGGTGTCCTCAGGTGGAGATGTTGCAGAAGGGCCAATCTCAAGCAGGTTGACAGGAGCAGTGATGAGAGCCCACTCTGAGCCCAAGAAGAGCCAGTGTTGTCTGTGACACCCAGCAGTGGCCCAAAACAAGCAAGGAAAGGTTTCATCAGAGCTCAGCATGGAGCTAACAGGGAGCAAGGTGGTCCTCATAAAGCATTTTTTATCCAGTTTCCTGAGCCTGGATCATGTCTGCCCTAGACTTTACTGGAGACCTTGCAGCCTGGGTAGATGAAAAGCTTGGCCATGAGGGCAGGAACTTGTGCATGGAATGGCAACAGCCTAACACAGAGATGGGGGTCTGGCCTGCAAAGGGGTCCATGGTTTGTGGTGATGGAGAGCACGGAGGAATGCAGGCAGGTAGGGACAGCGTGGACAGGCAGGCGCAGGGGCAGGTGATTCTCCAGCACACGTGCCCGTGTTCAGAAGTCCCCCTGGCCCTCCTGGCTGGGAGGAGAGGCAGCAAATAGGTCGGCTGAAGGCCCAGTTGCTTTTTTGCACCGCTCTGGAGGCAGTGCCCCTCGCAGCTGCGTGAAGTGCGCGAGGAGATAAGGATCCACCTTGCAGAGCACTAGGGGAGCACTGGGACAATCAAAGGACCGCTCAGGACACCCCACCTCCCTGCAGTTCTCCCCTCTTCCAAGCTGGCATCTTGCTGAAAAGCCTTCCTGAGCCTACAGCAGCATGAAGGAGTTTCCTCCCCCCTTCCACGCTTACCCCACCCGACTCCTTGTAATTACCTGGGAGCTCACTCAGCTTTCTTGCTTACCAGCTTGTTCATGCAAGCTCCTGCTCCTCAGCCTCCATGGAGAGTCTGGTCTTTGCCCTTCTGTCTTGGTCATGAGAGCAGGGTTAAAAATCCAACTGGTTTCATGAGAAAAGCCTGCATTCATGTCTGATGGGTGGTCTCTTCCAGTGATGAAGCACTGAGCAGATCTCCAATAGATGGGTTGTGTATGATGTCTCCTCTGGGTGGACTCTTGGGTACCTAACCAAGGTTAGGCCGTGCTCTACTGGACACATCACTGAGGTCTTTATCTGCTATTTTCATTGCTACAATGAAGGGCTGGAGATGGAACATGCAGTGACTCTTCTGGGTGGGACAGAAAGCAGCCAGTGGGGAAAAGGGATTTATGTGAACACTTGGAGCCCTTGGGGTACCCTGAGCACCTGCCTTGGTACTGGGCAGAACACTTCTCTCTGCCCTGGGCTCCACTTTATCTAATCTAGCTGGAGCCCATCATGTCATTGCAGTAGGTCCAACCCTTTCCTGGCTACCTCTGTCACCTGTCCCAGGAACTCCCAGGAAAAGGGAAATGGGATAAGAGGAGGAAAATGACCCAGGGAATGGCTGGGACACATTTGGGATGGGACAAGTGTGGCCTGAGGTCTCCAGCCAAGGGGAGGTAGCAGCGTCCCGACAAACCCCTCCCCCCCCCAGCATCCCACGGCCAGAGTTCTCCTCTGCCTTTGCCTCCCCCATCTTGATGACTCCCCCATTAGCAGCACCGCAGCACACAGGGATGTACAAAACAGTGAATGCTTTTTATTTTCACTGCTGGAGTGTAACCACCATAAATTCATAAAACTCACCAAAAAAAAAAAAACCAAACCGAAAAAAAAAAAAGTGATTACTAAAAGGCATACATTTTTTTTTTTTTTCCTTTTTACACATGACGTAAGTAAACAGACAAGTTTCTTTTTAAAAAGGTTATAAAGTGTCAAGATCCTATACCTCATCTGCATATTCAAAGTGATGCTGTCTGATACAAAAAGCATTGGGTATAATAATTTAGCTATGGCTCAGACCAGAAAAAAAAATAATTAAAAACAAAACCAAAACAAAAATAAAATAAAATTTAAAAAAAAAAAAAAAAAGTAATCTGGGCTTAATCTACATAACGACTACGACTGCCCACGGAGTTAAAAAGGAGAAGATGCAGTTCTTTGTTGCACAGAAAGAAACAGCAGGGAAGTCGGGAGTTCACTGGGAGATCATCGTCTAAAGGGAAGCCGAGCGCGGTGCAACACCCCCCTCCCCGGGAATGTCTGCTAGAGCCTCTCAGAGGGACCACGGCCAGCTCGTCACCCCTTCCTCTGAGCAAAACCAGCCACATTTGTCACCCACCAGACAGTGTCCCATCCAAATTCACCCGCCAAACTGCACCTACCCAGCCCGCTGGAAGCCAGTTAAGATACAAGACCCTGGAAATTGCATGGAAGTCACGAATCTCCCTGTGCACTTTCCCACTGGGACTAATAAAAACCAACCAAACCCAATGAAAAAAAAAGAAAAAGGAAAAAAGAAAACGACTCATTCTATTGTAGATGGAGCAAGACTCTTTGCCTCCACGGGAAATCTGTTCCTCATAAACCTCCTCACTGGAAGCTCCCAACCCGAGCAGCGCGGTGTCAGCCTTACTGCAAGACTCACAATGTGAATTTCCAAAAGCAAATGCTATAAATACAAGTCACCAGACCTTTCTTAACTGAAGAGCTCGGCTGTGGCCGTGTTGCCTTCCTTCCCACCGCCTGCTCCGTCCGACTGGCAAACACGGAGAACCAGAAGGGACACACGAGCCTCTGAAGAGATAAGGGCACGTCTGTGTCACTGGTGAGAAGACACAACTACGAGTTTCCGCTCAGATTTATTCCCTCATGTGAGGTTCAGCCATGATTGATTCCTGGGTAAAGCACACAAGCTCTTGGTTTGATGGTTAGGGCATCTCTGCTTTGCCAGCACTTGGGTCTCCAAAGCTCTCGCTACCATTTTGGAGCCCTGTCCCTGCAAACTATGGAAAGGTGGTGGGTTTCCATAGAAAGGGTGAGGGAGGGGGATCGGGGTGAGGAGGTATAAAACCCAGTTCATGCCTTTGCTTCTGCAGGAAAGGGTGAGATAAGGTGGTTGGTTTGCAGCCAAAGCCCTGTGACGTCTGCCAAGGCCCAAAGGAGACAACTGGAGCTGTAACAGAATTAGCAAACGCATCAGATTTTTAAGGCTCTCCTTTCAACATCTTGGCATCTGAGGTGTAACAAGGATGAGTGTACAAGGAGAGACCCCAAAACCAGTCCAAACCATCAGCCTTGCTCTGGTGCTATATACCTACTAAACTCAAACTTTAGCTCTTCCACAACTGTCCTAAGGTTTTTGAGAGAACTGGGCACTTCTTCCAGATTTCTAACACAAATCTCAGTTGGAAGACCCCTCAATTTCCTCAGCCTGTTATGTTTCTGTAACCCTTTCTAGGCTGACGCATCAAGGAGCTGGTACCTCAGAGGTAGGAGCCCAAGTCCACATCAAAAAAAATCCCAAATATTCGCCAGTCCAACCCAGAAAAACCTTGGAGCAGATTCAAGCCCTCCATGCAAGGATGGCAGCTCCTGGGCTGCCAAGGTGCCCTGTCCATGGAGCAGCACATGGGAGCTGATGTAAGTTCCAGGACACCAGGGAGAACTAAACAAATTCAGACAATTAAACAAGCATGGGTTAGGGTTTTGAGGTTTTCTTTTGCAGTGACTCATAAAACTGAAGCATATCAAGATGCCAATCTGACAGCCAGAGGCGCTCAGGGTGGTACCAGCTCAAGGGCTGCTCTTACACTAGAAGCTCCCCGTTTTTAAGGTGTTTGGGTTGACGCTACCTAAAGCCAAGAAGCACTGCAAAGCATGTCCCCAAAACAAGCCCACCGAGCTGACGTTTGAGTGCACTCTGATCAGAAACCAGCGTCAAGTACTTCCACCCTCAAACTCCACACGGAGGAAGTGAAGAGTTCCTGTGGCCAAAGGAGGCTGCATTCAAGCCCTTCTGTTCCCATCCTGACCCCAAATCAAAAGCATCACGGCTGAAGCCCTGGCCCGCTTGCCCTGGGCAATCTGCCATCCGATGCTCCCACGAGCACGGGCGAGGGAAACATTTCTCCTCCTCTTGCCATGGCAGAAACATCTTCAAGCCTGCAAAGCAACGGTTCCCACTGCTTTATCCTGAACTTTTCACAGTGGTGGCTGAGCACGTGGGACTGTGAGGTCTCTTGGCTAAGAGGGATCGGGGCTGTTCCCATTGCAATGCCGAGCCACCTCCTGCTGCCCCTGGGGATGAAGCAGCACCTATTTTAGCAGCAGAGGACACACCCAGGCAGGAAGGGGATGGTGACTCAGCCAGCGGGATTGCTGGAATATCAGGCCCTTTCATCATCCCAATTTCTCACCCTTTCCAACCAACACAAACCCTTTGACCACTGCTGCCTTCCCCACGAGACACAGGAATCAACAGCCTGGAACGGGGCAGGAGAAACTCAAGGGACCAAGGGCTGCTCCACAATAATGGGTTTGGACAGACCAGAGGTGTGTGGCATGGCAACTCTGGGGCCATGCGTGAAGGGTCCCCACCTCACTCACTCACTCCCACAGCCCATCCCATGGGATGGCTATCGCTGACGTGCATCAGGGCTGGTTCCCATTGGGAGAGGAGGGGTGGTGCTGGCAATAGCTCCAAGCTCCTCCTCTGCTTGTGTGTGGCTGCACAAAGCTGCCCCCATCCCTTCTGCAGGTACCAAAGGTGTCTAACCAGCCTTCCTCAACACTCAACCCTCCAAAGCAAATGTCTCTGGCCAGCCTACGTTTCGGAAGGCAAACAGACCTTTGGAGATACCCAACAAAGGGCAACGAAAGCACCTCAAGTTGGGCAGTCTAAACAGCAAGATGCTGGATGACTAGACCTCCTTGTCCCACCAACTATGATCCCCTGCAGATGAGGGGGTGAGAAGCAGCGAGCCCAAAGGCTACCTGGAGGACCTCTTGGGCCACACGTACACCCTGGATGGCAGCGGATGGCAGCCATCTGTGATCTGGTGCTGGGGATTTGGTCTGGGGGGCCATGAGTCACCTCAACTAGGCTGCAATAGGAGAAAGAAAGGCCAGAGGACGTGCGGAAGACAAACTTTTTTTTTTTTTTAAGTTTGTTTTTTTTTTTTCCTTTAATTAGCAAATTTCTTCTTATCCTCATCAAAAGAGAAAACACCCCCATCCCCCCCTATGCGCCCACTGCTCCAGCTGCTGCAAGCGTTTAAAGGCAGAAAGTTGAGAGATGTTTATGTCCCAGCTCAGGGGCGGCTCTGAGGTCACCCCACCAGGGCACGTGCCGAGGGGTTTCGAGGTGCCAGGTGCCGCTTTACAGATGTGGGAAAGGCAGGTGCAAAAATCTGGTGATGTGCTCTTGCCAGGAGCACCCAAAATCCCCCAGGAAGGCTGCAGCCCAGGCCCTCAGCCAGCAAACGCAGTGGTGGAGGACATGGACGTGCCCTGAGAAGCACGCTGTGTCCCCAGGGCATCACAGCCAGAATTGTGGTTTCTGCCACGGCTCAGTGATGGGGACACGACAGGAGAGGACCCAGTGCATTGGATTTGGAAGCTATAAATAAGAGCACCCCACGCTTTGGGGAACCCAGTGCTGACCCTAACCGAGCAAAGCTGGGTGCCTCAAAGCCCTGCCACAGTCCCCGAGTTTCCCAGTGCCTCTGCCTTCACTGCAGCAAGCCCCCAAGGAGCCCCATCCGTGGCATCCCGGCCGGCATGGAGGCAACAGGCAGATGGTGAAGTGGCAGCGGGGCGAGTAAAAAGGGAATGGTGCTGGGGGGGAACTTAGCTCAGCCCTTCCCATGGCCACAAGGCTAGCACCAACCTACAAACCCCCTTCACCTCTCCCTGCTGTCACCATCTTCCCCCTTGAGGCCACTGTGCTATCCCCACCTCCGTCCCCACTGCTGCAGCCCTTATTTACAGGGAAGAGGTGGGAAAGGGTTTCTGTAGGGTTGCTCTAGCCCTCCTGTTCCTCATCAATTCTCAGCCGGCTCAGCCCTGCCTACGTCACCCCAAAGCAAGGACCTTCGCCCATCCCTCTCAGTGTAACGGGGGGAGAAAGGGAGGAGGAGGAGGAGGGAGGAAGGTGATGAAGAACCGTCACGTGAGCTCATTGCCTGCTAACGCCAGGAGTCAAAGGGCAGCGCTGCCATCCCTCTTCAGGGCTGTGGCTGGAGAGAGCAGCCTTTTCTGGGGGTCCGGCAAGACAACCGTGCCGTGGGTGCTGGAACAGGTTGGTGGTGCTCCGCGTCCCCCCCACCCCAGCTCGAGCAATGGGGCAGCGCGTGGGGTGCGCGAGGCAGGGCGAGGAGGTGAGGGGGTGGGATGTGTGCGAGTGCCCGGGGTGTCTGTGTGCACGGATTTTGGCAAGAGGTCACTGAGGTTACATGATGCAGCATTTGTTCTTGTGGTTATGAGGGTCCTTAAATCGGAGTCTCTGCTTTGGTCGGTATTTTTCCAAGTACGTCAGCTGCTTGCTGTTGATGGCTCCTCTGCGCTTCCTGGGGGGACAGAGAAGGACCAGCACAGTCAGCATTGCTGCAAGAGAAGACCTCCCCCCCAACCCTGAACCCACCCTTGCTGGGGTGCTGAAATCCCCTGCCCCGAGCAGGAAGAGATTTTGGAGGTTGTAGCTGTGTGCATCCTCTTGGGATGGAGATGGGCACTGACCCTGGGAGGTTTTCTTGCTCATCGTGATAGGATGAGAGGTAATGGTAGCAAGGTGAAACACAGGAGGATCCACCTCAACATGAGGAAAAACTTCCTCACAGTGGGATTGACAGAGCCTGGCCCAGGCTGCCCAGAGAGGTTGTGGAGTCTCCTTCTCTGAAGACTTTCAAGACCCGTCTGGGTCTGTTCCTGTGTGGACTGCCCTGGGTGACCCTGCTCTGGCAGGGGGGGTTGGACTCCATGATCTCCGGAGGTCCCTTCCAACACCTACCATTCTATGATTCTATGATCCTATGATCCACCCTGTGACTCTCAGGACATGGAGAGCAGGGGAGGAAACACGTGGAGCAGCTGCCAGAAGCAAAGCGCCTGCTAAAAGCGCCCCAGAGATGCTCCCAGCTGCTGCCTCAGCCTCCTACAGCCCTGATGCAAAGGCATAGGGTGCTCGATGCCAGCATCTCCATTTTCCTCCCCCAAAGGAGAGAAAAGCAACCCCAGCAACCCAAAAAAACCCCTCTGTTCCCTCAGAGAGGGGCTGCTTTCTCCCTCGACACTGAAACATTGCTCGACTTACTGTCGGATGAACTGGATGGCATCTTCATACTTCATCCCACTCTCAATCAAGGCCAGCGCGACGAGGACGGGAGCACTGAAAGGCAATGGCAGCGGTGGTCACTCCCCAGTTACGAGGCCCAGAGGCTGGCATCCAGTCCCGGGGTAGGAGGACATGCCGTGGGGCTGTAATGGTGGCACTGGGGGCAATGGTCAGCACTCGTTTTTTTCCCTTGCGGTTTCTTGCCTTTTGGATGCAAGTGCTGCCCTAAGGAGTGGTTGGTTCTGGGGGTAAAGCCCTCAAGACAGGGGCTGTTTGCTGCTCTTCTAATGAGCACAAGGACTTTGGGAGGCAAATCTATCAGAGAAGTGGAGATAAACACACATGCAAAACCTGACCCGTAGCAGAGGGAGGAGCAAATCACAGCGGTTCTTGAAGTGCAGTGGCTCCTGGCTGTAGCAGGAAGGGGAGGTTCAGGCTGGATCTCAGGAAGCATTTCTTTCCAGAAAGGGTTGTCAGGCATTGGAATGGGCTGCCCAGG
>WTSP01005302.1:19727-36242 GCA_025331215.1 Actenoides lindsayi | reverse complement strand
ATATACATCACTAGTAAATTTTTGAAATCAAAATACTGCCATAATAACTAAGCCCACTAGTTTTTGTTGAACGGTACAAGTGGCGTGTTAAAAACAGTCTTTTCTACTGTAATAATTCTACGCCCTGGGTTGGTCAGATTAGTTGTTCATTCAAGGAAAAATTATTTACCTGCATAACACACAGATACTGCTTCTGTTTTCTTCTGGTTTTACCAACATTTTCATTTTACAGATAAGGAATTTTAACCTGTTCATTGCACTGAATACAGAAAATTCAAATCTCAATCCAAATATATTAAAATGGTATCCACGATGGGAAAGCCTGCTCTGTCCTCACAATCTGTTATAGCCTTGAAATTATCTATCTTCATGCAACCCCAACCTCCAATCTATCTTGACCAGTCATAATTTATTCCACTTGCTGCAATTAATATCTTCTTTTTAGCCTGCACTGTTTCTTTCATTCATCTCCTCTCCTTCACATTAAAAAACCCCAACCAAATAACACGAGAAGTTAGGGAACGACACCATTGCATTATGTCACAGAATCGCAGAATCGTTTAGGTTGGAAAAGCCCCTTGGGATCCTCGTGTCCATCCATTAGCCCTCCAAGGAGAATACTGAAATGCTGGCGAGACTCTGGATGCTTTACCAGGCTGCCTCACACACACCCCATGCTCGCTGATGAGACAGATTTAGAATGCAAAGTAATCATTACAGCATTCACACGCAGGCAATCCTTTGCAGGTTCTGTAACATGCATTGCATTGTTTTCATTCTAGAAAGTCATTTGAACTTCTAACAGATACAGCTGGAATAAAGTTAATTTTCTTCCTAGTAGCTGGCACAGTGCTGCATTATGGATTCAGTGTGAGAATAACGTTGATAACATGCTGATATTTTAGTTGCTGCTGAGCAGTGCTTCAACATTTCAGCATCTCATACTGCCCTGCCAGTGAGGAGGGTGGGGGTGCACAGGAAGCTGGAAGGGAGCATGACCAGGACAGCTGACCAAATGGGTATTACATGCTATAGAACGGCATGCTCAGCATACAAACTAGGGGCAGCTGGCTGGGAGACAGCGCAGCTCGGGAATTGGCTGGGCAGCGGGTGGTGAGCAATGGTATTGTGCATCACTTGTTTTCTGTAGTCTAATATTATTGTTGTTTTCCCTTCCTAGTCTGCCCTATTAAACTGTCCTTCTCTCAACCCACTAGTTTTGCTTTTTTTCCTGATTCGCTACCCCACTCCACATGGCGAGGGGAGTGAGCAAGCAGCTGTGTGGTGCTTAATAGCCAGCTGGGGTTAAACCGTAACACGATTTTATTATGGCTTTATTGATCTTAATCGCTCAGACCTTATCATTAATTTTAGGTTTGTGTAGCCTTTCATAGTCGTAAAAAAAAAGGGGGGGCAATGTTATTTTCTAGCATCATAGAGCTATTCTAAAATATATAAGCACATGAACCTGTGGACTCCTAGGGAATTTCATTAAGGTTCCATAAAATGTGGACATCTTCCTCTAGGCTAACTGCAGGAAAGTTTCTGTCACAGGTTTCGAGGGAACTTAACTCAACTGGGGAAAAAAAGTTGGATTAGACTTTGTATGAAATTTTAGATCTAACAGAAGCCAATGGAAATGTTCATATCATTTTCAAATAGGTCCAGTATCTCACTTTTAGTGCCCCATGTTTTGTTGAAATAAGATGTAATAAACATTGTTTATAACTGGTAATGAAGCACCCGCTCACCAAAGGGAGCCTTCAGCTTTGAGCTAAAAAGCATGAAAATAGTTTTCCTCTGGAGCTGCAATTAATTATTCCATTCAGAAACCAGATATTTTGCTTTTCTTCCTGAAAGAAAATCATAAAGATTCCCGATAAAAGCAATTATTATTGTTACTATTAATGTGAATTATTATTGAATTCTAGGCCAAGCTGACTTATAAAACACAAATTTGGTGGAGATGAGCTTTGAAAACTACGATCTTCTCCCAGTCAAAAGTCAGCTTTACTGGCAGTGATACTGAGCAGAGTGAATAAAGGGTCTCACTTATCCCTTCTAAATAAAAAAAAGTGTAATTTTAAAAGCAGTGTGAAGCTGTGCATATTATTTCTAATGAAATGCTAGTTAATATTGCAACTCAGTGGAACTGTCAACCTAAATATAATGCCCAGCATTGAATGAATGAAGCTTCTCCTAGATCTAAAGATAGTAAGGAAAAATCGTTAAGTTTGATGTCTTCTTCAAAAGGTAAAAATCAAAGGCTATTTACAGGTGTAGAAGAACACACTGAGCCTTTCCATGCTATTCAAGGTGAAAGTATTTTAATTCAGATTGAAAACATTGAAAAATCACATTCCAGGTGAAGCCATAGAATATTTCTCCACAGAAACGGTACAGCGGAAACTTAAGCTCTCCTATTTGGAAGGTTTAGTCTTTCACAAAAGGGGAAGAGGATATTGATTCCCTCCGAGCAACGGCCAGGACTGTCACAACACAGGGACTCCCTCACTGCTCACCATTCACATGATTTCTCTATGGAAAGTTTTTTCCAGCCAGGCCTCCTCCAGCTTTCCAGCTAAGACCAAAATGCACCCTTTTATAAGAACAGAACGTCCAGCCCTAGGCAGACTTCTCTTTAAGCTGTAATCATCTGGTGGGCAGAGAAGGGGAAAACGATTCAACAAAAGGAGCAGTCACCCTACATCCACTTGACTAGGGAACAACAACGGACAGAGTGAAAGCAGAATAATGCAGTAAAAGCATTCCGAGGCCTGAGTTACATATCCCATGGCAGGCTGGCAGATAATGCGTGGGGTGGGGGAGGTAGGAGAAGCGGTAATTCCTCCCCTGAGATTTAGCAGTGTTGGCAGTGCTGATTAGCGTAGCTCTTAGGAGCAAATGGATACGCAACTGTCTAAAAGCTTAAAAAAAAAGTGGTGGAAAACCCCAGTGTATATGAAAACCATCACACTTGTTATTTTGTATATTGTTAAGCCTCCCTTTCACTCTCTCTGCAAACACAGGTGGCCTGGCTATCGCCAGAAAGCAAGGTCATGAGAACACACAAGTGTCTCGCTGAGGTGAAGTGCCGGCATGATCTGCACCAGAGCACTCCAGTATGAGGGTGTTTCCCTAACTGGAGGAACCTCAAGGGGAATCAAGAGACCTGTCAGGAGCCTGCAGCTCAGTGACAGCAGCTGATGGGACCTGGGTGAAACAAGGAGCTGCAGTGGCCAAACCTGCACACACCTATAAAAGACACCGCGGGGGAGCACAATCGACCAGGAGCACTGCAGAGCGGGCACACAGGGCTCGGTGTGGCATCAAGGGTGTGGTGCAGCAGATAGTGAAGAAGGGTGGGCAGGAAGGGTGGTAAAGGTCTCCTGGTTTGACCAAGGACCATGGCCATGGCTACTCTAAGCTCTGCACCCACCGTGAATGATGCGGCTTCCCAGACAGAGCTCTGGTGGGAACAGGCAGCCACACAGGCGTCAGACTCTCAAAAGTATTACCAGTTACTGATTTTTCATGTAGGCAGTGATGAAGCTGTAACAAGAAGTCCAAATGCAATCAAGGGAGACTTCGGGGCCTCGGGACAACTGGTCAAGGGATCAGGAGCACAAGTACTGCTCTTCTCTATCCCTCCAGTTGCAGGAAATGACAAGGGAAGAAACAGGAAGAGCCATGAGATCAAAACCAGGCTCTGAGACTGGTGTCACTGGCAGGACTTTGAGTTTTTTTATCATGGGATGTTTTACACAGCACCAGGCCTGCTGGTGACAGACAAGGTCCACCTGTCTCAAAGGGGGAAAAGAATTTTTGCAGAGGAGTTGGCAGGGCTCGTTGGAAGAGCTTTAAACCAGATTTGAATGGGGAAAGGGATAAAACCAAGCTCAGAAGAGAGAAGTCTGGGGGCAGCACATCAATGTGTGAGGGATCAATAGCCCAGCCAAAGTGCATCTACACCAATGCAGGCAGCGTGGGCAACAAACAGGAAGAGCTGGAAGCCACTGTGCAGCAAGAAATGTGCAGTTGGATCATGGAAACCCGGTGAGTTGAGTCACACAATTAAAAGTGCTGCAATGGATGGCTACAAGCTCTTCAGAAGTGACAGGCCTGGAAGGAGAGGCAGTGGAGTGTCCCTGTATATTAGGGAGTGTTTTGATTGTCTCAAGCTTGCTCGTGGTGATGAAAGCTTGAGGCTTTATAGGTAAGGGAAAGGCCAACAATGCAGATATCATGGTGGGAGTCTGTTAAAGTCTGCCCAGCCAGGATGAAGAAGTAGGTGAAATATTCTATAAGCAGCTGGGAAAAGCCTGATGATTGCTAGCCCTTGTTCTTGTGAGGAACTTCATCTTACCAGGTGTCTGCTGGAAATAAAATAGAGCAGAGAAAAAACAATGTAGAAGGTTCCTGGAGTTTGCAGAAGCTAACCTCCTGACACAGCAGGTGAGTGAGGCAACTAGGGCAGGCTCCCTGCTAGACCTGCTGTTCACAGACAGAGAAGGACTAGAGGGGGATGTGCAGGCTGGGGGCCGGCTGGGGCACAGTGATCATGGAATGGTGGAGTTTGCAATTCTCAGGGAAGTAAGGAGGGGTGTCAGTGGAACTGCCACCTTGGACTTCTGGAAAGCAGACTTTGGCCGGTTTAGGAGCCTGGTTGACAGAGTGCCTTGGGAGGCAGTCCTGAAGGGCAATGGAGTCCAGAAAAATACGTCAAGTATAATAAAAATATATTTGTAAACCAAATTGCAAGATTTAAGGACATTTATTGTTGTGGATTTCTTTTAAGCCATTAATATGAAAGAAGAAAGAAAAAAACCAGTGGTTTTTCAGGAGCTCTATGTACACAGAAAAGATAAGCAAAAAAGGTAAGATAAAGAAAGGGAAAAAGATCTCAGAAGATCCTAATGGAGATCTTAACTTCTCTACCTTGTCCTAATGAATTAAATATATAAGGAAAATAAATTGGCTAGAATTTAAATAGACCAGAACATCCTAATTTACTGCTCAAAAAATGTGCCCTTTCACTAATGGATTTGTATTTGTTTTATCTCAGTGTACTTAGTCTTTCTGCAATCTAAAAAGAAGCAGTAGACTCATTATAAAGAAGAAAATCTTAAAACCACAAATACATAGAAATGAGCAAATGTTAATGAAACCTCCTTCAGGGTTAACCTAAAGTACATGTATAACACATGAAACCAGGCTCTACCCCTCTAATTAAATTTTTAAATTGACTACTCTTAATATATTGGGCAATCCCCTAAGATTTTAAAGTCACCTTCTAAATCTAATTGTGAAGGATCATTTACTCTGCTTCTTTTCCTCTGTTTAGAGTGATAAATTATTCACCTCATAGTCACCACTAAAGCTCAGTAAAGGTGATTAAAATCTGGGAAACTAAAGACTCTGTCAGTGGAGTTGCAACGGAACAGATAATTTCTTTGGGGATAAAAAGCAAGAGAACTGTTGCAGTTGTCATTAAAACACAGATTAGTCCTCCATTTAAAGGTTAACTTAAAAAGGAAGAAGTTTGGGTTTTTTTCATAAAAAGTACAGAGCTTGGAACTGACTTGCTAATGAAGGTATTAAGAGCCCAGTGTCACTGCAGTATGGCATTTCTACATTTGACACACATTTTCTGTAATCAACATGCCTGATCACAGTCTCTGTGGGGTGCAGGAGCAAGCTAAGGGAGTCAAGAGAAATACTATGTACATATCTCAAAAGCTAGAGGATCAAAGAGAGTTTAAAACGATGTAGCTGTAACAAGAGGTCAACATAAGAGAAAACCAGCTGTAATCAGGTATCTGTCACACTTAATTAGATGGTCTTAAAACACCAGTAAAAAAGCAGAGGTGGCTTAGCACGTGTAGGGAGTGTAGACAAAACTGAATTTTGCCAGGCCTACAACGTAAATCTTTACCCTAGCAATGGTGTCAGAGTAGGTACGAAGAAAGGAAGGGCAGGGAGAGCTGGCTGTGATTCACGGGGTTTCAGTGAGCCACAGCACGTTTCAGTGAGATGAGGGTATGCAAGTGGAGACTCCATTAACTTATGGTAACTTCCAGTCAGTCTAAATTCAGGAGGCTGTGTTTTATTTCTAAATCCCCTTCTCCTACTTAGCTTTTGAATCTTGCTCTCCTAAGTTTTCTCCGAATGTTCCTTCTTCCGCCCTTGCAGCCCCATGCTCTCTGAGGTGTCAGAGCAGCTGTAGCTCCAGTTACCAGCCCTGTCTCCAACGTCATCAACATGTCATTTTGACCTCCTATCTTAGTGAAGGTATGAAGGAGACCTTCCTTTTTAGCTATCTGCATCCAGCCCTGAGGACAGGGACTACCTTATCAACTGCTGAAGGAAGTGTTACAAGAAGGGGAGCAATTTCCAGCCACATTTTGGGATAAAAGAGAGACTTTTTAAGTACTAACTCTAACCACTCCTTAGGCGCTGGCAAATCTTTTCTTTACATACATCAAGATGTATCTTCTGAGGAAGCAAGTTTTCACAGAGTGAAAAAAAGATGGCTTCTTTACAAGCAAAAAATTGTCCCTCATCTTCTTTGGTTTTTCTGCTTTCATGAGGTTGTCATCAGGAAACCTGTATTCCTTCTAATAACTAGTCTTGGCTTTTTGCTATGCCTGACATTTTTTTGATCTGCAGCCTTGCAGCCATTCTTAGTCTCTCTCCCAGAGACCAAAATGCTCTGTTCACCTCTAGGACACACTGAGAAAAAAAAAGAGAACTTTTGGAGAAAACTAAAAGTTGGGTAGTTAACCACATATTAAAAGCTTTAAGAACAAAAAAGAGAAAGCAAAGAGATCTGAAATACCAGACAAAAGAGTTAAGATCTTTCTGTGGAGCTGTTGTCCATAATTGTCTACAAAGAAATTGAAAGATACAGCACTAAGTGATCATAGATCTAGGGACTTTTGCTTATGAGGAAAGACTGAAAGAATTTGAGTAATTTCAAGAGAAAGCACAATGACAGACAATAATTCATAAATATCTGCTGCTTCAAAAAGAAGAAATTAATGTTCCACATCCAGTAATAGTATAAATCCTTCACAATTCTTTATCAAGACAATTATTTGTAAAATTGCTTCTAATGATAAGTAAGCACTAGCAGATGCTGCACTAGAGATCTGGAATGTATGTTATCAGAAGCTTTTAAGAATACTATAGATACACAGCATATAGCTGAGTCTGCTTAGTGGCAACTGAATTTTTAACACGATTTCAGATGGTTTTCCTCCTGTACTATGCCATCATCCATTCTAAATTTTACAGCACTCAAAGAAGCAGAAATGTGTTATCTGCTAGAGTCATTTGAGGGATTATATCAGAATCTAATTCTTACGTTACAGAGTGGGTATTACATTTGAGTAGTTTCTGGTCATAGCTGGAGGTCAGATATAATTTCATTTCACCATAAGATCTAGCAAAACAGAAGCAGAACTAGATCCTCCATCAACTTGGTCCCAGCAATGCTCTGCAATGCTAAAATAATCCTTTAAATCTGACTTTATATTTTAACACATCAGTCTTAAACAAAACATACAGCTGGATATTGCTATTAAATGGTAATTATTTTTCCCACAAATTAAACCACTACTTCTTCTTGTTAGGGTTTTCACCAACTCATCATAGACGTACTTAAATAGGAAAAAAAAAAGAAAATTGATGTGAATTACTGTAGGGAAAAGAAAACTGCTGCAAGCTGTTAAGTACATTTATTACAACTATTACAACTATTACAACAGAGAAATTCTTCAAGAACAATCTCTGTCCCTAAAAGTACAATTTCTGTAATACTGCCAAGGACCTTGATATCAAGGATGATCTGTTTTGAAAGTGAAGTGATGGCCATGAAAGTTAATTCTTGACTGCAGAGAGTAAAATTGGTAGAGGCCCCTAACATAATCAGTTCATTCATTTGAAAACAATTGCTTTCAACTGGAGCTAAATATTGGAATAGGCCTCTTCTCCATAAAGCCTTTTTTATCCCATCAGTTTAATAACAGAGGTGTTCTGGCAGATCGAAGGTTTTCTTTTTCCTCATCAATCCACTGGAGATAGGATGTGCACACATTTCATGGGCAATTATCTGCTTGTAGGTGCTTTTAACCCCAAAGTGGTATTTCTTTCAATTTTCACTAACGCGACAGCTGTGGTAGGTCACACTGGTTCATGTTCCATCATATGAGGAGCTGTTATCCCATATAGCCTGCCACATTTGTTATAAAAGTTAAATGCCTCCTATTCCGAGGAAGAGCTGAAGAAGTATTCAGTCTGCGTCAAGGTTAAGAAAGCAAAAGAAGTTTCTAGTATTGCCTAGAAGAGAGAAATGTAAGGTAGAAAAGCCTGAAGTTCAGAAATTCTAACGTTTATATAAACAATGTAGGGGTGTGGTATTTTGCTTCTTTTTAATTTATAATCACTAAATCTAGCATCTGGGCAAGAACAATTTCTATTACTATAAGCAAAATAAAACTGTCTTTTCTCTGAAAAAAAAAAAGTAGCTATCTTGCTACTTTCAAAGAAGGGGATCTCAAGTATTTGTGAGGGGACAAGATTTATCATTAGCTTCATGAATAATATTTCCATTGACCTAAACATGACATAAAACATTAGTAGAGATTTTAGCTATGAAGAGTAACTTCAATTATGTTAATGCAAGGAAAAATAAAATAGCATAACTTAGCACATTATGGAGTTTCCCAGTGGTTTTTTTATTGCCATATATTCATCATCAACTATCTGTTGCGTTTTTTTTCCCAGCCCTAACAATAGACGTTTGAGACAAAATTTGACATAAATGGAAATATAAGTTTGGTAATCAGAACATAATGATTATGGACCAAAAACTATAAACCTGACACTGCTGTGCCTTAAACTGTTATTTTCAAATTCAAATTTCCTCTTTTGACATATTTATCTTTCTTTTTATGATATCAAGTGATATTTCGGAGTACAAGTATTTGGAAAATTGGACACAGCTGACTAAGTATCAGACCACAGTCTGCATTCTAGGACAGACATAGATTCAGCTAATGATCATCATAATCTGCAAAATGACATTTTATACACCGTCTTCCTCAAATATATTACTCTAAGTTTCCATATTGCAGTATTTTAACTGTCATTATCGTCCATGTTTAAAAAAAAACCCCACCAACATATACAGATGAATACCTTCAGATGGATATGGAAAGATTAGTTGTCATGGTGATCTTTGCAACCTAACTCACTAAATCATTCTCGGTTTAACACAATTAGTACCAACACATAAAGAAAAAAGAAGCAAAAGAAGTGGTCTGCATTTGTCTTCCTTTTTGGTGTGCATTTTTTTGTCGTTTTGAAGAAGACAATTTCAAAATCAGAAAAGTGTAATAACTGTTACAATCAAAACTTTTATGTTTATATATACAATGGCTATTTTAGAAACCTTTCAATCTATCCATTTTCCTTCCCATATGGACTTTCTTGCTAGAATATAAAGCCATGCAGGACATACCATAAACCTATGTAATTTGTGTCATGTTTTCGATTAGACATGTGCAAGAAATAAGCAGAAATGTTCAAGAGAAAATTTAAAAGGTAACAGTTATATCTGGTCCAAGACTTATAAAGGTTATTTATGTTAAGATAAAATCATCCAAAGATCAAAGTATGTCAAGGGATGGTAATAGTTTAGGCATGAATGTATCAAAACTGTGGTACTGAAAGACTGAAAGACTGAAAGTATTCATGTACTACTACAACTACCATGAGAACAATTGAATGGAAGAGAAAATGGGTAATGTTAACAAATCCTTGTCCCTCGTTAATTAGCCCAAGCAAGAAAAGTCCCTACACTGATATTTTAGCCAGATTCCTAGGATTATATTAATAAATTAAAAGAAAAAAAAAATACTGGAAGAGATACTATGTCTTCAAAGCTTGGCTCAAACGCAGAAAGTAGCTATACCCTTTCAAGACTGCTTTTTTGTATTCAGTACAGCACTACATCTCCCTCAGCAGCAGTTCAATCACCAATCAATGCCCTCCAGCAGCCTCCTGGGCAGGCTGTGCTCTGCAGTGTTGCCCCTCCATACATGTCAGATGAAGTTTCCCATGAGGACCAGGGCCTATGAACATGATGTTTCTTCTAGTTGTCTGAGGAAGACCCCACCTACTTCTTCCTGATAGTCTGTAACAGACATCTGCATAACATTGCCTTGTCAGTCTTTCAATAACGTCCCACATCAGACCTCCAAGGAACCAGCAAGTTTCCAAATGACAGTTAGACTGACAGATGGCAGCCTCTGCTCTCTGCAGCAGTCTTCCTCTGCTATCACTCACCGCTTCCACCAGCTAGCTCGGATGATTCAATGGACAGAGCTCCCAGCAGCTCAGCTCTAGAAAGGACACTGAACCTCTTCTGCACCTGCAAATATTCAGATGGAGCAGGATCCTGCCTCCAGGGGCCAGAAACCACAAGGATTGCTGCCACAGGAATCTCCATTTCTCAACCTGTTACGCACAGATACACTGCCTGCTCCCCCAGTTGGGACTCTGGCATCTTGAACTGCAGGGTCTTGGAGATAATCCAGTGAAGCTCTTATCACCTCTGGTGCTGCACAGTCTGCTGACACCCTCCCATATCTCCTTCAGGTGGTAACACATATTCTCAACCTATACATCCACTTCAGGCTAGGAGATCGTCTCCTGCTGCCTTAGCCTCACTGAGAGGTGCCAGGCACACCTGCAGCCCCAGAACTGCCAAACTCCCTCAGGAGCTCCCTGTTGTTGGAGATCTTTGATGTTAGAGGGAAAGCGATGTCAGTCCCTGCCAGGGGCCGTGCCCTGTTCTGTGCAGTTGCTGACCCGTGCTGTGCACCCCTCTGTGCGCGGTGCTGCACAAACTGCTGCGTCTCGTGCTTACCTCTCTTAGCTGCAACTCATACATAAAGGCACCTAGGTTTGATGATCTCCTGTTGAAAACTAAGCAGATTACCAGCTCCACCTGCAGTGAAAGCTGACCTCTGAACTGGAACTTCAGGTGAAAACAAAACTCAAGCATGTAAAAGCTTTTGAGACGTAGAAAAAAGGATACAAATGGAAGCAGAGAGGGTGATGGATCAGCTTAATCCATAACGAATGCACATATTGCATATTACAATACCTTGATTTGGCTTTTGTTTTCCAGGAGAAATGTCATTCTAGCACTTGCAGTTACAGATTCAGCTAGGCACTTGGAAACTGTAGAACAAGTCTGAAGTTAATCACTGTTGGGCCATTTTCCCTTCAAGGTGCAATCCTATGATCTTAATTTGGCCAACATAGTTTCACTGTGATCATTGTTCATATGCTGTTTGATTACTGTTAATCAAGCTCAATTTACATGAGTGTGTTTTGCTAGGACTTGTCAAACATAACAGCCTTTCTGCTATTTATAATTTTATAAAGGAAAGAACAGGATTAAAAGGTAAAAAGAATATAGTAGGTGGTTGGGTTTTTTTAAATGACAGCAGTTTTATGTTGTTAAAATCCTACACCTCAGAGGGTTTACTTGGTTTTTTAATCATTATTTTTTAAAGAACTAAGTAGAAAAAGAGGGACATATCAAAGATGCAAGAAAAGGGAACTGTTTTTCCTAATAAGAATTATTAGGAAAGCTCTTAAAGAAATAATCTGACTAAGATTATTAAATTCAAATACTGCCTCTGGTTCCACTTGACCTTGAGCTGCTGATTGCTGGATGCTAGAACAGAATACCACAGAAGTACTTTTCACAATCTGCTAATAAGCATCACTGGAAACAGGTTAATGGACTAGATGAGATAAATATATATATATATATATATAAATATAAAACACAACTGTGCTGTCTTATGTGAGTGGACAAGCATAGGATCCCTGAATTTATATCTGAAAATTATCTGTAATTTTTGCTTAGGGACTCTTTATAGTACAAATGTTTTCTTACACAAAAAAGCCATTTTTGCATAAGGACCTTGCACCAGATGACCTGTGTTTCAGCTTTATGTTTAGTCAAACATCTCACCGTACCAGGCTAAATGGAGAATTATGGGATGGTTACCAAAAGTAAAGTGAATAAAGGCAGAGATTTTCTCTAAACACTAAAGTTTTTTCATTTGTTTTGGAAGGATAATTTTGCCTTTTTCATGAGAAAAATGTGTCCTCGGAAAAGGAAAACCTCAGAAACTGTCATTCACTAGTTTTAATGAAAATCTGTGGGCAGGTCCTTCCCTGGTGCCCAACTTCTGCATGACTCTAATATGACCTAAGAAGAAAGAAGACTATTTAGGGCAACCATAAGTTGCAAAAATGATTCTTACTTCTACATTCAGCTTTTTGTGCAAGAAAGCAAAAGTGAGGAGGAACCGAGGAAACTCAACTGCTGAATCCACCAATAAAAATGTACAAAATGATTGACATTTCCAAATGCAAGTGTTGAGTGCTTGAGTATAGTCAACTTTACAGATCAGATATGCCACCAATGTGGTAAAATGGACTTATCCAGGAAACACCTAGAGGCAAAAGAAAATGCCTGCAAGGGAAATTAAAAAATCAAACAGGCAAAGATTCACATTAGCATAGGTAAATAGCAATAAATGCTAACAATGCATAACAAAAAGGTTTGCATTATTCAGAACAAGAGAACAAACAGTAACTAAGCAGAGGTGATCGTGTAGATCCTTACTATCTGAGATGTTCACACACACATGCATGTACATATAGCCAGCCTGCTGGGGTAGGAATATCACTGTGTTGTGGTGGAACTGAATGCAGTCACTGCAGAATGATCAATGATAGCTTTGCACATCACTTAAAACTCCATTTAGATTCCAGACACCCCTAAAAGTCTAATTAGTACTAAACCTGCTCCAGTCCAGGCCTTGAGAGGTTTGCTGTGGTTACAGCTCTCTGTAAAACTCCGTTCAAGTAACTGTGGGCTGCAAGCAAGTTTTGCCCAGCACACACTAAGGCTCTAAAAATACGATGTCTTCCACATTTGCACAAGATTCCCTATTCCTTATCATTCTTCCAGTTTCCTAAGGAACAGATGCAGTTCATTA
The DNA here is from genome assembly GCA_025331215.1 of Actenoides lindsayi. NCBI lineage: Eukaryota > Metazoa > Chordata > Aves > Coraciiformes > Alcedinidae > Actenoides > Actenoides lindsayi. Next base: position 23,151 of record WTSP01005302.1, on the reverse strand, counting down.
CCACCAATCATAGCAATGAAAGAAGAGTGAAGCATCTAATTTAGTTACCTCTCAAAAAAATAATCTACCAACTGTTTCCTGCTGATCAGATATTAGCAAAAGCTCACTGACCAGCTGCAATCTCTCAGCTTCGACTATAGACCAAATAAGAACAAAAAGCAAAGAGGTAAGAAAGGTAGATGCACATTAGCAGAAGCTGGATGTCTGCCCTGTGAAAACACAAGAAGAAATGTGGTGTCCCATTCACATAGCTAATAATGTCTAATATTTGGATGATGGGATTAATTATAATGGTACTTAGTAGACAATACCAGACATAAAGGCCATAAAACATTTGTTAAAACTTCACGGAGTCACAGAATGGTTGAGGTTGGAAGGGAACTATGGAGATCAACTGGTCCAACCCCTTGCTCAAGTGGGGTACTTAGTTAAATTTGTCATCCCATTATAATTTACCACAGAATATATTTACCATACAGTAGCAAAGGGAGACAGCATTATCACAGTTAAAGTTTTCCAGTTGAGTTAATAAGTCCATGATAAGAAAATACTTTCTTGAGTCAAAGCAAAAGTAAAAACTTCCATGATGATTTTTGACTTATAACTTCGGGTTGAGCCAATTGGGGCATTTTCTTTTCAATAAATTGGGATTTCTTCTGATTGTCCTAAAAACGCTGCAGCAGGAAAAAGGAAAATGAAATGTCATTTGGAAAAAAAAAATCAAGTCTTTCAGTTTGAAACTGTTTAACTGTTTGTGTCAGTTCAACATCCTTAAAAATTAAAACAATATATTGACTCCAGAGATCAGTTAAAACAGATGTTATGTAGTAGTTTTGTTTTCAACTATTGTTTTTTGGTGGTAGGAATCAAACATGTCTAAGTGCTCCATTGCTCATCATGGCACAGCCCTATGTCCACCCCAACATACTGTCACTGAGAAGTGAATTCAGACAGGTGAGTGTTACTAAAACCTCTGCAGTACTAGCAGTATAACTGACCACACAATGTTCTGCACTCTAAACCTGATTTGCCAGAAACAAATGTCATAATTAATATGTTTATATATTGAAGGCAGATCCTAGGTTACCTGAAGACAAATAGTTTGCCTTTGCTTCAAAGCCACCGAGGAAAGGAGCATGTATCACACAGGCTGAATGAAAAGCAGCTGGAATTATCTCCAGAATACACAGGTTTTCTTAGCATTTGTAAAGATGATTCCTTATCCTTTGGACAAATAATTGTCCTTTCTTTTCATTTAGTTCTCACATTGACCTATTGTCTTTAACTGTCCACAGAATGCCTCAGCTGCACAGCTACTGACAGCAGGAGCTAACAACTTGAAATAAGCTGTACTACATGCAGACATAACAAATGTGCTAACCAAGGAGACGGGGTAATGAGTTCCTGGAAGTCCTCTTCGGGTGTTTAATGGTGAAGAAGTCTAAACCTCATTCATTGTAATTTGACATAGGTACACTACAATATGCTGAAATAGGTCCTGAGAGTAAGATGTGGGGCCATGTGTCACCTCTAGCTTGTCACCACTACAAATTTACCTTCAGTTTAAACCTGGCTCTTAGCCCAGCTTCACACAGCTTTTGAAAAAGAAGTCTTAGTCTTATTCTTCCATGCTTTGAAACATCATACATTTGTTCACACTAAGAGAATTCAGTTTTCTTTCTCTTTTTTTCTTTCTAAAGAAAAAACAAACCAAAAAAACCCCAAAAAACCAAACCAAAACCAAACCAAACAAACAAATAAAAAAATGCAGATTACTTTGTAGTGAGGATGTTTTGAAAGCTTATTTGAGTAGATGGCAAATTTTGATAATCCTCTTGCTTCATCCAGCTTTTCTAGATGCTCATTTTCTTACTTACCTTCCACATAGTGCAAGCTGCGTTTTAGTATGCAACTCTCTTTCATTTAACCCTTTCTTCACAAGCCTGCTTTTATGATACTAAGCTTAGGCTCTTTAGACAAAAAAACTCTAAAATATGTCATTTCAACATGAGTTAATAAAAAAGGAAGAATTACCTCAGATTCTGGTCATGCTCTCAAGTATGACAGCGAGCATGGGTTTGGGAGAAGCACTTAAACACTATGCTGGTAGGTCAGTATCTAGATAGCACACATGTCCCAGTGAAACGTTACAATAAAATATTCAGGAACTTCTGAGTAGAAATGTTTGGGGGTTTAGCATTGGAAAGTAAAGTTAAAGGAGGAGAGAAAGATACAAAAAGCACTCTGAGAGGAAGGTGTGGAAGAACAGGATCAAACTGCAGAACAGAAAGCACTGCTAGAACTTACTGAGGTCAGTGTGACAATATCTTCTTATAAATCTATATACTTGTTTAGATGTTACCAACTTGCCAAAAAAATAAATGACAGGATTGGAGTGCAGTAAAGAACTACCTTAATGAATGAAGCCTCTAACATTGTTATTATGAGTAAGAAATATGTCCTATCTCATGTTTGATGTCAAAAAAAATCCTGCTTTTGGAAATATTAAATTTTGTTAGTGCACTTCTAAGCCTTAGATCACAATCTACTTTCATGAGGTTTCTTTCCCATCTTTGCTACTTGTGAAATGTGTCAAGCATAATGGAGAAAAGAGCTTTATCATATAAAAGTGACATTCTTAGGCAGAAAAAAATTTCAAAAGCAATCCCTTTAGTGTGCAAAACCTTTCTATTCCTTGAATAGAATACCAGTCTGTCAGTGTATTACAAAAAGTCCTCTTAGAAAAAAAGGTTGCAAATTTGCCTTAGGAGGAGGCTGTTTTTTTCTAGACAGTTTTCTGATAAATCACTTAATTCTAGGAAAGCACCAAGGTTTATGGTCAGGGCCATGCACTAGACCTATAACAGATGCTCTCTGTTAGTCCCTTGCCCTTCCCAAAGGGGAAGAGAAAGGGAATAAGGAAGAGAGACTTAGTGTTTAGAAAAAACTAAAACAGATTTAATGAAAGTAATAAGAATAAAATAGACTATATACAAATACATACAAAACCAGCATTGAACCCAACTGCCCTGATAGCAATTACATCACTGTCACCACTGATGTTGTGGAGGAGGCACTGGGGAAGTCCCAGACTGGACTCAGCATCAGATGAGAACTGGGTTCAGGAGCTGGATTCTGGAACTGGATTCAGGAACACATGGGTTGAGATCAAAGGCAGAACAGATAGAGTCCTCCTCAGATGCCAGCCACTGTAGAACAGAGCAAGAGCTGAGAGCTTGACCCTTGTGATCCCTCAGCTCTATACCGAATATGCCGTATATGGGATGGAATTGTTTGTTGGTCACTTTGGGGTCACCTGTCCTGTCCACTTCTCCCTGCAGGGGCAGCCTTTCACTTTCTGCACCCCGCAATGTGGTACACAAGATCCAGCAGTGGCCTTGGTCTGCACACCAATCCTTGGTAG
>WTSP01005302.1:0-10099 GCA_025331215.1 Actenoides lindsayi | reverse complement strand
GCAGCTCATTCCAATATCTCACCAGCCTTTCTGTGAAGAATTTTTTCCTAGTGTCTAGTCTAAACCTACCTTGTTTCAGCAAAAATTTCAGCTTCAAAAATGTTTTGAAGAAGCCTGCTGATGATGCTGTTTGGAAAAGCTTGTCAAAGACAAGCCTGATGGGATGCACATTTTATTTTCTTGTGACTTTATGATGTTATTTTTTCATAAACTTTGTTGCAGAATGAAGAAAATGCAATGGGAGGAAGCAGAACAGTAAGAAGGAGAACAAAAAACTAAAAGCAACAACAAAAACAAACTAAGAAACAAACAAACTCCCCACAAACAAAACAAAAAAAAAAAAGAAAAAAAAAGAAAAAAGAAAAGCAGCATGAAAAATGCAAGCATCAAGCTACAGTGAAAAGTACAGTGAAAGGCTTGAGTGTAGGGGAAAGTGACAGAAGTCAGACAGTAAGCCGGTCAGTTCAGGGCAGAGGAAATTCTGCCAAAGCTGTAAAGAAACTTATAAGATACATAAATTAGCAGGAGAAAGATTTTGATGATCTTCTTGGACAGCACTCCTGCTTTTTCCTTTAAGTAAATTGAAAGCTTAATCATTACAATATAGTCATTTTAGCATCTCAGTATGACTCTTGCTGTTCAATTTAAAAAGCAGGCTTTGAAGGAATGACAGTCTCATTAACATGTTACAATCAATTGGAATGACAGGAGGTTTTTTTGAGAAATAATATGCTTATAATTTAATAGAGATTATATAAAAGAAATGTTAAATAACTTGAGAAGAAATGTGAGGGCTACTGTCTATTTTCATTCAGATGAAAAATCTCCTGGCATTTATGTAACACTAACATAGAAGACAACCTGATAGGTACATTGTAGTAAGAAATGCCACTATTATTTCACTGAATAATCACAGAAAAATAGAGATTATCTAGTCCATGTCAACATATTCCAGATATCCCTATTTTCAGTTTCTTTTGTACTGAGAAACCTAGTTTGGGGATCTTTCCTTCTAGGCTATTTAGAGGTGAATAGGATTGGTTTTTTACATCCTGTTAGCTGATCATACACTGTTGCAGAGCAACTATGTGTTAGCTGGTTTACACAAGGCACCCTACCAGTCATTCTGAATCTCCCCTGGGGCTACATCAGTAAAAACCAATGTGCCAGAAATCCAAATCTGGGCCATAGTCTAATAAAACTATCCTGCATATCTAATCCATCGATGATGTCTCGTTTGGGGCTTTTCCAGTTGACCCTCAGGTGTTTGAACATTGCTGCAGAGCAATTGATTTATGTGCTTGCTCTCGACACTACGTTACTTAACAAAACTGTTTCACAAATTGATTAAATATATCTTTTAAGCAGTTAAACCCTGGTTCTCTGAAGAGTTACAAAGCTTAAGCTTTGTAATTTATTAGAATAAATAGCAAAAATGAACGGTGACTGACACACAAGAAAGATTTCTCAGATTCCTCAGTGTCTTCTGCTTCAATTCTCTCCTGAGAGTTAGGCATTGTTAAAATCAGACATTGACATTTCTCATTTTATGCTCCACTTGAGCATGATATACTTAAGACTTGAAGACCACAAACTTTACTGTGGCCTTTTATTGCTGCTCTGAGTGTTCCTAACTTCAAAATTCTCCTGAGCTTTAATTAGGGTCTCTATATCCCTAAGTTTTGAACATCTTTTAAAAAGCAGAAGGTTCTCTCACCAAGCACTGTTTCAGGATTGGTCTGTTTAGTAGTTACTTAACTACACCCTTCAGGTATAAAGCATGCAATAAGAAGCACAATCTGCACTAAGGAGATATGGCTACTCCTCCTTCCAGAACAGCAGTGAGATTCCCAGCCTTAGAATCAGAGTATTACTGCTGGTAGGAGTAACAAAAAACTAAAAGGAGAACTGAAGGAGGGCCAAGACTGAATGCCAAACAGAACTTTTCTTTCTTCCCAGTCAGAAGACTAGCAAATGGCTGAGCTATGTGAGGACAGAGGAAGCATAGTTCCTAGGTTTTTTAAGGAAAAAGAGGAAAATATGAAAGTTACAAAGTATTAATGACAACCACTCCCTAGCACATGAAAGAATTTGTCACAAGCTATTTGAAAACACTGGTAAAAGGAAAAGGCTGATCTTGTGCCATTGGAACTGGGTCACTAAATAAAACAGGCTGATGGCAGACTTCTTGGCTTCAAGTGATATTTTCTAAGGGACACGTGTACCAGGAAAAAACTAGCAAAATACCTTCCATGGAACAAGTGGACAGCTAAAAGTGTCACTGGAGCTGAAACTCTGTGGAAATACAGAAGCAAATTGGTCAGGTACTGAAACTGATGTATATCTGCACCTGTCAGTAGCAAGCATCAGCAAAAAGGAAGCTTTCAGATGATAGCTTAATTTCCAACAGCATCCCTGAAAGGCTCCAGAACTTGTATTAGCTGTAGAAAGTTTTCAGTAGCTGAGGCTTGGGAAACAAACTGGGAAGATGTGTGGTAGAAATGTGAGCGAGTATTTGAGATTATGCAAGAAATAAAACACAGGAGGGAGTATTTCTCAGGGAATAACAAAAAAAAAACAAACAAAAAACCCAAACCAAAACCCAAACCAAACCAAACAAACAAAAAAGAAAAATATTTTTTAAAATCAAGAAAGAACAACAAGAACAACAAACAAAAAACCAACCAAACAAAATAAAAAAAAAAACCAGAAGATTTTGATAGATGTAAAACTGAAGAAGCAACCCAGAGTCCTAAAAAGTAAAGTTTTGAAGGACTATGCTTGCAGGATGCTGGAAGACACAGTGACCACAATTCACCACTCTTTATAGCTGTGTTTACAAAGTGGACAGGATCGTGAAACAGCAAGTGTAGAAAGGAATCTTAGATACTCTAAGACTGAAGGCAGAAAGGTATGCTAACCAAGCCAGCGTCTAATTAAACAGAACATGTAGCACCACAAATTGTAACACACTTCTGCTGGGCAGCCAGCTTTGCTCAGCAAATGAAGAGGAGAAGCAAAAAAAAAACAACCCAAAAAACCCCCCAGTATCTGTTCTGCATGTAGGAAAATGTACAGACATGATGAAAAGAGCACCAGGAGTTTCAATAGCTTTCCATGGAAAGCTTAACACTGCTTAATTCTTATCACCTTGTTAAAGATTTATCCTTAAAACATCCAGTCTGTCTATGAGTGCATGGCAAGGGTATCGTCAGAAAAATGTGCCCACTCAATCTGGAAGGAGGGGAGCAAAGTTATCAATCTAAACAGTTAGGTATCTTTAGTATCTAATATGTATGCATCTAATGTTTAAGCATTTTTAAACCTATTTAGGTACTTAAGTATGCAGTTTCCAAATAAGCACTTCTTGATTTTGCCTTGGCTACCAGAACATTGATAGATACACAGCTGAAAGTAGCCATCCTATATGATATTTATAACAAAAACAACAAAAGAAAAAATATCTAACAAGATGTTTACGAATATCTGAAGGGTGGGGGTCAAGCAGAAGGGGCCAGGCTCTTTTCAGTGGTGCCCAGTGACAGGACAAGAGGTAACAGCAGCAATGTGAAACACAGCAAGTTCCACCTCAACGTGAGGAAAAACTTCTTCATGGTGAGAGTGACAGAGCCCTGGAACAGGCTGCCCAGAGAGGCTGTGGAGTCTCCTTCTCTGGAGACTTGCAAGTCCCGCCTGGACCTGTTCCTGTGTGGCCTGCCCTGGGTGATCCTGCACTGGCAGGGTGCTTGGACTTGACAATGTCCAGAGGCCCCTTCCAACCCCTATCATTCTATGATTCTATGAACTTACAATTCAGGCATTTTCAGAAAAAAAAACCCCAACAAAACAAAACAAAAAGTCTTGAAAACAATACGATCCAAGCTAAATAGGTGTGTTTTTTTCTTATTTCTTTTCTCATGTAATCTTCAACATTTATCCTGTTCAATCTGTATTCTTGCAACTTTCTCATAAGGTCTACAATGGATTTCTTGCAGCAGCTAACAGTGCTTTGTGCTTTTAATTTTTTATCTCTTATAATTCATCAGTATCATATTCTGAATCACAGTAAACTAAGGCACATCACAAAAGAACATTGGTTAATAAATGCATGAGGGTTACTAAAGCAGGTCTTATCATTCAGGAGATGGAGAAAAGACCATTATGCAAAGACTGTAACCACAGGCACTATCCTGAGTCTGAAAAGAAACATGGATTAAAAAAAAAATAATAAAAAATTCCAAAAAACGATGAGTTAGAAAAATCACAGTAAAATTAGAGATATAGAATTTTCTGTTTCATACTACCCAAGCTGAAATGTCAGATCAGATATATATAATTACATACAGAGCCTGCTTCTTTAGGCATCTACACTACACACTTGGAACAAGCCTTGAACGGGTGCCTTTTTTTCATTATGCAAAAGCTGCAGCAGGGAAATTTCTATGCAAATGGTTCTGTTCACTGTGACTTCAGGGGGAGTAAGGACAATTTCCTTTATATCCTACTAAATTTTGCAGAATTCCAGCAAAAGGCTTACTGCTCAGTTCCACTATTTAATGGTGCTTTGTACTTGACCTAGAGGCAGGTGGTGTTATTTATTACAGCACATGGAAATTGCAAGTATTAAATGTCTGGATGTCCCCTCACAGCCCATAGAACCAACTAGCAGAGGTGTCTGTCACATCTTAAAGCTTTGGTGATGGATCAGCAGAAGAATCAAGAATCAACCTTGTTACTCCATTCACACATTTCTTTCAATAAAGCCTGAGCACACAGATGTCACAAAAGGACAGACAATTCATCTTAATTTTTGACAGCAGCATAAACACTGCAGTAAAGGAATACAATAGGATTTTTTTTCCCAGGAGTATATCCCCCTTAATTACCTAAATACATTCATTTCTTCTGCAGTTGCTGAAGACAGCAGGTTCAGGGAAGGTAGAACAAGCTGGTACTAAAGTTTAATTACCCCTGTGGAGTATTCAAGCAGCTACAGCTCATAATGTCTGAGCAGTTTCTTTCTTAGACAGTTTTTCACTGTAGTCCCTCTGTGGATAAAGTGCCATGGGCACCAACAGGAGACTCCAGTGTGTAGAGTAGCCAGAGCAGAACAAAATACCAATGTTCACCATTGAGGGAGGGGGTTTGGTTTGGTTTTCTTCTTTTTTTTTTTTTCCCCTCAAAGTCAAACACACAAAAAAATATGGACTGGCCTATGCAACTATGCAACTAGGAGTGGAAAAAATTCCCTGAAGAAGATAAGGACATCTTTAGGAAGGGGTTAGTCGCTTAGCTACAAACAAATCACTCTAAAAGGCAAATTACCAACTTCCTTTTTGTTTCTTTCCAAAGAGAAGTAAGAAAAACCCCATACTCTTCGGACAGCTTGCATACCTTTCTATTTATCTAGCTTAAAATATCTTCCAGAAATGTTTCTTCTCATGAAAGCAAAATTTTTGACAGAGTATGAATGAAGCTCTGTGCATTGTAGTAAACGTTCACACAACCACTGTAAAACTGTAATTAACATAGTACGTTACATACATAGTTCATTCCAAGTGTATTTAACATGTATGGTAATTACCTCACCAATGAAACCACTTTAGTACATAAGTGCTCGACATACACGTTTGCTGTACTAGGAACTGTATTACGCTCTAGCATTAATGTCCCATGAAGTCATTACTGCCACAGGAATATCAACATGAGTTCTACACCTGCAATGAATCACGCAGAGTCAGGTGATTAAAATGAAGTGGCAGAGGAACTACACTAACATATCCATGCCTGTTGTTTCCTTCTGTCTAAAATATTCAAAGTTATGCTTCAAAGAAATTTCAGCAACAAAAAAAGCCAGTAGGTAATTTACCTGATTTCAGGTTCCCAATGGGTGGCAAAAGCTGGCCATGGGAGTAGTATTTCTTACTACAGAAGTTGCCACTCTTCTGTGAGGTAACAAAACACTATCTGCTTCAGAAAAGGACTCAAGAGTACCTCCTAGCACCTAAACAAGAGCCAACAGTGTGCACATGCAGCCCAGAAGGCCAATTGCATCCTGGGCTGCATCAAAAGAAGTGTGGCCAGTACATTGAGAGAGGTGATTCTGCCCCTCTACTCTGCTCTGGTGAGACCTCACTTGGAGTACTGTGTCCAGCTCTGGAGCCCTCAACACAAGGAGGACAAGGACCCAATGGAGCGGGCCCAGAGGAGGGCCACAAAGATGAACAGAGGGCTGGAACACCTCTCCTGCGAGAACAGGCTGAGGGAGCTGGGGTTGTTCAGACTGGAGAAGAGAAGGCTCTGAGGTGACCTGTAGTGGCCTTCCAGTATTTGAAGAGGGCCTACAAGAAAGCTGGAGAGGGACTGTTTGCAAGGGCATGTAGTGATAGGATGAGGGACAATGGTTTTACACTAGAAAAGGGTAGGTTTAGATTGGACATTAGGAAGAAGTTTATTACTATGAGGGTGATGGAACACTGGAACAGGTTGCTCAGAGAGATGGTGGGGGCCCCATCCCTGGAGACAATTAAGGTCAGGCTTGACAGGGTTCTATGCAACCTGATCTAGTTGAGGATGTCCCTGCTTACTGCAGAGGGTCTGGACTACATGACCTTTTAAGGTCCCTTTCAACCCAACCCATTCTGTGATCTGTTTGAACTGGGCTAAGCTAGTGCAGTTCCAATCCTTTGGGAGAAAAAGGATGCCCAGGCAGGGGAGCTGTGCTATTGTCCAGTGCATCTTGGAGGCTGGAGGATCGGGACATAGGTGGGGAAGTACCTGCCCTCCAGTACAGACAATGCCCTTCCCTTCCAGTCCCATTTTCTGCTTTTTGGTTTTTTTGGGGGGTTGGTTTTTTTGGGGTTGTTGGGTTTTTTTGTGAGTATAGGTTAATTTAACATTCTGCATGCCTCCAACAGTATGACAAGCAGGAAAAAAAGTTACAAACTTCTTGTATAATGATAAACATTGTTTCCTTTTCGCTCCTCCTTTCATTAAGCTGATAGTTATGTAAATGACTTATGGCAAGAGTTGAATCAGTCTACTTCAGCTCAAATCACACTTAACATTAGCTTTGTAGGTGCCGACAGATCATGCTTTGTCATCAGAAACAGTGGTGGTTGCAAGAACATTTCCATTTTAGTTTAAATCTAAACTAGTAAAATTCTTCTAACACTCTCCTGAGGAAGATTAATGATCTCTCTTGCATCCCAACTCTCCAACAATGCTATGCTTTTCTGGATATATACACAGGGAGGAGGAAAATACAGTGCAATGTATTCTGTCTGTATATTGAATTATCTGAAGATTACAATACTACAATGCTGCAGTTACTTTCCTGGAGCTGTAAAACAGAAACAGATGTTGGCAGTTTCCCATTTAATGAATTAGGAGTGATAAAAAAATGACACCTGACAAAACTGTTACATTTAAGATGTCAGCTTTGCAATAATTTCTTGCTTCATCTGAACAACATTAAACAGTAGTTTGATGTTGTAAAAGAAGATTCTTATGCATCTTTTTAATATTTCCCTTAGGTTCTTTAGGATTGTCAGGAATTAAAATCATACAATCAGAGATAGTAAAGATGCAAAAAAATATTTTGTGCTTTTTTGTTTTTATTAAAAGCCAGTTTTGTTGTGTTGACTTAAAAACTACAGTTCTTCATTTGTAATGAGGCTCAAATGATAGAGTTATCACATTTCATAAGCTTCTTTTTACCACCTACACTTCCTGTAAATGAAGAACTCAAGAAGAATTTGAATTGTAGCTACATGCTGAATATTTACCTCTCAGCTCAATAAATCATGATGGTTCACCTCTTCCAAAGTCAATAACTATTTAATATTCTATTAAGCCAATGGGAGTAAAAGAATAGTAAACCACATTTCTGCTATAGCAATGTAATTAACTAAAACAGGGAACAATTCCCCTTTAATTTAAAATAGCAATAAAACATCTGTTATTCAAGGAGTGTGATCATTATAAAACTGTGTGGAAAGAAGTGAACCCTGTAAACTTGGACTTAATTCAGTTTTCTGAGTGAAAAGGTAAAAAAATGTAAAATTATAACTTTACTACTCTATTATACTATTTCTGAATGAATTCTTATGTTGAGTCCTCAGCTGATGATAGCTCACCTAAACAACTGAAGTCAGCAAGGAAATAATGTAGAGTTTTCATTCATAGATCAATAGTGAATAAGCTGTCCTTTAAGACATCCAAATTCTAGATAGGCTAAGCTCATTATATATTAAAGATTTGGAACCCCTTAATTTATAGCAGTTGGATTATACCCATGACAGAGTAAGACAGATTTACTCCACCCTTCTTCCATTTAAAGATACTCGAGAAGATAGAGGGAAGGAATAAGAATGTGATTTCAAAGAAAATATCATACCAGTTAGTAAGAAAAGAAATAAAAAAACCATCTACCTTTTCCACAGAATCTGAATTTTGCTTCCTCCCTCCTTTTGTCTCCAGGTGCAGCACTGTGGAAGCAGGGAGAAAGGAGAATACTGATCACTATTTCTTTTTAATTTCATTAGCATTCTTCATCTCCTTTCTTCATGACAGAGACAGCAAAGGGCCACAGCACTCAGAACTAAACCTAAGCCATTTGCTCCTGTAGACTTTTGGCAACTGAGCTGATTACAGACTAACAGAGCAGCTGCTGACTTTTACCTACCTATGCATCTGCTCAGGTCTTAGGCTTTTCTATTGCTTTTCAACATGTCGGTCTCCTTACAAAGTCCACTGATTTTATTAGCATCTCTTCTAACAAAATAATCTATTGGAGGGAAATTCCAGAGCATCTAAACTAATAAAGTCTGAGTAGCACTTGAACAAGATGCTGTATGGGTATGAATTAAATCTTACTCAAATTTACTAAATTCCCGCACAGCAAGTATGCTAAAAGAACAGTAATAATTTAAAAAACAAAAAGAAAATAAAAAGAGTATGTAAGTGTCTTGCAACTCAGTGGGGTTCTTGCAAGGATCTGAGCTAACTAGTATGATCAGGGGATCTACTTCAGAGTTATGTCTAACATAAAGCTTGACTATCGCATTCTGACATGGACAAGGCAGGTGGCTTTGGATTGTGTTTTACTAACTGAATCGTACAGGCCTCTGGATATGGTTTCAGGACACTAATCTGATGCTGTTACTTTCCTCTTCCTTCAGTTTATATATGCCAGAGGAATCAGCCTTTCTTGGGAAGTCTGTAGTAAAATGGCCTTTTGAGCTGCTAGTGGTAGGCATCCTTATGAGGCAACAGGGTAGTGCAGTTAATCTGCACGTAACTGCACTGTGCAGTTGTGCATTGGTATGGGTACAAACTGATCAGGTCTGCAGTCACTGACAACACCAATAGAAATATATAAAATTGGGATTCAACTTCTCCAATATTCACTGGTAGACATTTCCTATATTGTTCTCTGCCAAAAATAAAGATTTAATTATAAAACACCGCTGAATTTTGGTACCTTAGTCCTTTAGTCTTTTTAACAGATGAGGAACTACAAAAACTGAAATCACCGGAACATTTGGCATGCTGCGTAGTTCTTGACAATAATAAGATGCAGATTAATGTGCCTTTTTTTTTTTTTTTTAGTAAGTAGTGGAAAAGAAAAAGACCCATCCCTGGAAACATTCAAGGTCAGGTTGGATGGGGCTCTGATCAACCTGCTCTGGTTGCAGGTGCCCCTGCTCCCTGCAGGGGGGTGGGACTAGGTGATCTTTAAAGTTCCTTTCCAACCCAAACCATGTTATGAAAATTAATTTGATCTATTGCCATGTAAAATAGAGATAAATTACAAGAAAAAAAGTAAAAAAATAAATCGCCTTCTTCCCAGTGTCTCCCCGTATTCCCAGGCTCACCTTCATCCCTTCACTCCCGACTCCTCTACCTCCTCCTCTCTGAGCAGCGCAGCGGGGTGGGGGACGGGGGGGGCTGCGGTCAGCCCACGGCAGCTCCTCTCTGCCGCTCCTCCCTCCTCACACCTTCCCCTGCCCCAGCCCGGAGCCTTCCCACGGGCACAGGGAAACACCTGCCCCACCGGGGCCTCTCCAGGGGCATCTCTGCTGGGGCGCCTGGAGCT
>WTSP01005301.1:0-80495 GCA_025331215.1 Actenoides lindsayi | reverse complement strand
TGCATTTTTTCCTTCTTTTTTTTTTTTTTTTTTTTTTTTTTTTTTTTCTTTCCCTTTTTTTTTTTGTTTTTTTTTTTTTTTTTTTTGGGGGGGGGGGGTGGTGGCTTTGTTTTGGTTTTTTTTCTTTCTCGGGGAACTGCAAAACTGTGGCGAAGATAAGTGGAACGATGCTTGCTGTTCTTATCTTATTTTCTTTGTGAAGAGCCTAAGCTATATTCCTTTTTAAAAGACAATATTATTTGCATTATCAAGTGGAAATACTTGATTTTTCGAACAGGCAGCCTAAATTTTATCGGGAAATAAGCAGATTTATCGGTCAGGTCGGTTTTATAGTTACCCTCTAAAGTTTCTCCAAACTTTTCGGGTTGGTAAGTATTTCTCTAGCCAGTCGCCACGTTTGTTTGGCCGCGTTTTCCAGGGCCGAGTGAGGTTTGCCCTGAAAGAGGTCTAAGTTGGGCAAGAAGTAATGCGGGCATCTCCTGCACTGGAGGCAGGAGATGAGCTGCAGTAAAATCCCGTTGAGCCGGTCCCCCAGGCACGACTCGTCCCAGTCCGATTCGCGGGGATGCTTTTCGCATTCGTATGAAACCAGAGTCTTCATGTGATAATTATTCAGGGGCTGGCCCGGCAGCTCCAGGTGACGGTCCCGTAAGGTTTTGAGGATAGAGAGGCATTTCTTCCTGCAGCCGCCCATCTGCAGTCTGTTCTCGGCTTCCGCGAACTGCAGCACCCAGGCATCGCTCTCGGCCGAGCTCTGCTTGCCGGCCAGAGAGTGGCACTCCTTGGATAAGAGGTTGAAGCCTTCCGCCTTGACCTCCGCCACCCTGTTGGGTCCCGGCCAGGGGATGTGGGGAAGCGGCCAGTGGGCAGCACTCCGCGGCCAGATCCCCGTGCATTTGAACGCCGGGGTGATCTGCACGACGTACCTATCCCTGATTCTCAGCTTCACTTCGCTGGTGTCCGCCACCATCTTTACCACGTCTCTGTAACTGCACTTATCCACGGCTTGAGCCACCAGAGTCTGAAATCTGGACCGGATTTTGCGAGCGGAGAGGTAGCCAGACGCCGTGATGAACTCCACCCAGAGGGACATACTCCTCTTGCGCCCGTCGCTTAACTTTAACACAGCGCAGCCCGGCAAGGAGCCGTCGTCCACGAAGTTGAAAACCCCCATTTGGTTCAGATACAGCACGACTTCAAACTCTGTGGGGGAGATGACTTCCAACCCCTCGTAGCGATTGTCCATCTCGTTCAAGGAACTGATGAAGCGAGGCTCCTGCACCTCCACCTCCTTCAGCACGTCCGACACCACTTTGCAGACTTCTCGGATCGTTTTGGCGATGGCAGCTTTCCTGGCTTGGCATTTCTCGTTGTAGTATTTATTCAGATGATACACCAGCTTGGCCTGGGCCGCGATCATGTTGGGGCAGAGATCCGGATTGTATACCGGAGTCTCGCAATAGGCTGTGGGATCCAATGCGGCTGCTAGGGCTGGAGCCAACTTCAGAGGAGAAACAGGCTGCCGCACTCTGAAATGTAACAAATGTTTTTCAAAATGCGCTGGGGCTGCTGCTCCTCAGATGCTCTCTTCCTGCTTTTTTAGATCAGCCGTCTTGAAGTGTGTGTGGCGGGGGAGGGAGGGGGGTCGGGCGGGGGACTGGAGGGGGCGATATTTTTCCGCCCCCTTTTTTTAAAGGGTCCGTGAGTGAGAGGAAAGCATCGAGAGCTGCACCTTCCCCAGCAGCAAGAAAAACAAAAGTTGCACTGAGACACAGCGAGGCTTCCAGTAGTCAAAATAATAAAACCTCTTCGTATTTATTTATGTTTTCCCGTAGTAGTCACTGTGTGTATGCAGGGTGGTTAATCAGATGGTGGAAAAAAAGTGCCGTGTGTGTGTGTGTATATGTCAGAAGAAGCTGGCTGTTGGTTTGTATAAGAGCCCAGATGCACTCGTGTGGAAATTATAAAGGCAGGGCCAGGCAGGCGGGCGGCCAATCGCCACTGGGCTCGTCACTGCAGCCTCTTTCAGCTCAAACCCGGCTAATTAATCCCTCTCTAGGAGATAGATATGTATACACAGACACACACACGCACACGCAGGCACATATAGAAAGGTAGAAGGTTAGTGGCTGAAAAACCGCCCCGGTCATCTGCACGCTCGGAAATCAAGAGAAATCGCTCTCCTTTGGGTGTGACTTGAAGGGTATTGACGTTTCGAAAGGACTTGGCAAAACTGTGCCGCTCCGCACTGAATCCCTGCGTGCCTCCCTACGGCCGAGACGTGAATGCAGGTGTATTAATGGGCATCCATCAACTAGGGAGCTACAAACCGGGCTCGCTCCTGCAGGAGCAGAGGCGTAAATTCATTAACTTACACTTGGCGTCACATAACGCTGTCCTTTCCTCCTGATAGTTGTCTGTAACTGCAAGCGAGAAGTTCTTGGGTTTTGTGTTGTTTTGGTATTTTGGTTTTTTTTTCTCTTTTGAACCGGTCAGCGAACAAGGCAGCAGATTCACGGCAAATTTAGTGTTTTTGGGAATAAAATATGGCACAAAACTCCACGATTTGTATTGTTTTAAAAGATCTTCTGGCGGGCTCTAATCGATTTTGAGGTTTAATGCATTTCGGCATTGTCTCTGCCTTGCTTTTTGAGTTTGTACCTTATGAAGGGAGAATCAATCGCTAAACGTATCTGTCAGGTCTTTTTCACGTTCCCTCCAGAAATCAAGTAACAGATATGAACGGTAAATCTCATCTGCCAATTCTTAGCTTCGTTTTTATATTCCGTCTAGCGCTCCGGTATGTTGTGGAGAGTGGATATTCAGCTGCTTTTTTGAGACGCACTAGAAGTATCTATTAATTTCAAACCTGGACGATTTATTGTATAGCGAGCTCTGCTAGCAAGATGCGTTTATCAAATGTGCACACGGGAGGGATGCTAGAGACTGCAAGCACGCTGGCATGCTACTAATCTGACAGTTTGGGGTTTCGCGTATGTGATGTGTAATTAGCAAATTTCTCCTTCAGTGCTTTAAGTGTTAGTAATCGGAACCTTTATTTGCAAATAAGCTGGAGTGGCAAACTCTTCTGCTTTGCAGCATTTACGGAGCTTCACTTCAAGAGAACTCTAACTAATATTATTTCTTTTTTTTAGAGGAAAAAAAAAAAGCGCAAGCCAGCAAAGCTTTTAATCGCTTGAAAACTTTAATCTACTGACCGCTTACTAATTCTTAAAGTAACTGTCACAGGCATATCCATCGCTAAGGAGAAGTCATGCCGCAAAGAACATAACAGGACATTTATTCAACGTATTAATGCGAACAACTTTATTGCACAGCGAAGAATTTCTAACGTAGTGCTTGGGTCACTCTGTCTGGCGTTTCCCTGCCGCTTCCTAAAAGGAAGCTGATGCGGGAATCATTTTCTGCCCGTTAGCAAAGCAGGGCGAGGGCTGTCTCGGGGCGCCTCGCTGAAAAACTGCAGGTGACAGCTCGTCCCGAAGAAGGATTTCCTCTTCTCGGCCTCAGCTCCTTGGCCGGAGGCGGAGAGGCTGCCGCTTTCTGGCTGTTTCGGCCGAGGAGGAGCGAGTTTCCTCCCGGCTTTCCCCCTCCTCTGGGTAGTTTCACGGCCAGGCGGCGGGTGTCGGATGTGACACGCGTGACTCCCCCCGGGCGCGGCGGGACCGGTGGCAGCACAGCGAGCCCGGTCCCGGCGCCTCCCGAGTCGCCCCCGAGGAGCGCTGCCACCGGCCCCGCCCGGGGCCCGGGCCTGCCGCCTGCCGCCTGCCGCCCCCCTCCCTCCAAGGGCGGCGGCGTGCGCGGCCGCTCAGCTGCAGGCTCCCCGGGGCCGGCTCCCCCCGCCTCCCCCGAGCAGGCACTTACAAGGGTCCTGGCTGGCTCCGAGGAGACAGGCGGACGCCTCCCCGCCGCCACCGTTCCCCGCTGCTCTTACCGGCGGCTGTCCCCGAGTGCGCGGGGAACCTGCCGTGGAAGCGCGGGACGCGGCGGGGGCCGGGGCCGGGGGGCTGGCCTTCTGCCCCCTTCCGCGAGCTGCAGGCGAGCCGAGCGGCGGGCTCGGCGGCACCGCCGCGGGCCCCTACGGCGGGCGGGGAAGGGGAGGCACCCCGCCGGCCCAGCGCATCCCGCCCCGCTGCTCCCGCGGATGGGGCCCGGGAACACCGCCACCGCCCCCCTCCTGCCCGCCACTCCGAGGGAGCCGGGGCGATGCCGGTCGCGCCTTGCCCTCAGACGCGGGCGCGGCGTCGGCCGGAGCAGGACGCGGCTGTGCGGAAGAAGGAAGAGCGGCGAAGTTGGGTCTAACTCCGGCGGGCGGGTCCCGGGGACCGCCTAGGGCGGGGGAAGGCCCGCGGCGGTGCTGGCCCGGGCCTTGGTCCCCGCCCCGGCGCGGCGGCGTGCCCGGCGGCGGCCGCGCGGCCTCGGAGGAGGCCGGCGCGAAACCTCCGGTCCTGCCTAGTCGGGGGCGGCTTCTTTGCCATTTAAATAAGAAAGAGCTCCTTCCCCGTGAGGTTACATACCAGCGCCGTGTAAAAACGAAAGTTAAAGCGGGCGGACAAAAGGTTGTCCCTTCCTCCCATCTCCGCCAAGGGGACAGCCCTTTCCTGCGGAGGGGGCACACCGGCCCCCCTTCAACTTCTCGCTGCAGCTTGCAGCTGAGAGACACACGTTACCGATGGAACTGTTTCTGGGCCAGGTTTTGTTTCTTTTTTGCCCCGTGGGTTTTAACTCAGTCTATTCAGTTGCAAAAAAAGCGATAGGTCGTACCTTTAAGCTGTCAGTAGTCTTACTTTTCAAAATGTTGCAAAATTAATTGAAATAAGAATTAGGTATTATATCCTAAATCAAAGCTTTCAACGTATAATGGTAAGATTAACCTCGGATATGAAGGCTAAAGTAATCGAGTAATACAGGTTATACGTAGTTATTGTATTTTGGTAACTATGGGAAAGATGAGCTTCAGCCTCGTCTGGGTGGTATTTAGCACTAAAGGTTGCTGTTAGCTTCACTGCATCATTTCATTTCACACATGTACAACGTTTGGTAGTTTGCAGATTTGTAGATTTAGGCATCACTGACACCAGGCCACCACTGAAAAGTAACTGCTAAGGTGACTCGATCGTTTAATATGAGAAGTCGGTGGTTTGGTTTAGATTCCAAAAACGATTATCTATCTGACTATACATGTATAAAATATGAGTATTTTGGAAGCTTCTGCCCACTTACTGCAGGTAGCTTTTCTCTGAAGGTATTAATGTATCCTTCATAAATTATAAAAGGAAGGAACACCTTTTCATCACTGAGTTTTATTTTTATATGTATTGAGTTGCTCTGGAAAATTGAGATTAAAATCACCTCATTAAAATCATGATTGATAATTTGTCATGATAATGGTACCATATGATATTGGTGATTTTTACCAAATTACTGTTTTCTAGATATTTTCCCCTAATTAGGGGTACTATAGCAGCATTTGTTGAGCTCTGCTTGTTATTTCAAATCTTTCAAACTACAGTGTCTTGTCACATAATGCTCTTGTTAGCCAAAAGGCCAAATGATGTTGAAAATATTTGACTGCAGGTACACGCCCATATCCCCAAAATGTAATGTGGAAAGAGAAAAAAAAATAAAATTGCCATATATAAATGTCACCAATAATTCCTTTTCATATGGCTAAAAGTGAGAGTGAAAATGCTCATGCAGATGCATACACACAAAAAGTGCTTGCACTGATATCACTTTATATTTCGTATTATATAGTGGTAGTTCTTCCACACACACAACTGCTCATGAATTTTAAAGTTTTATTTTTTAATATCTGCCTATTGCGCTAGGGACCTAGGAAAAAAAAATGAAGCTGAGTTGATTAAATTATTTATCTCTACTGCTGAAGTGAGTTTGAAGGCTCATTGAATGTATCTGATTTCTTGGCTTCTCTTTCTCTCCTTCCTCCCTCAATTCATCCTGGTTATTTCATCCATATCATCCTGCCAGGAACAATAAATTTACTTTTTTTCAAGTAGGAAAACTGAAGACAGATATTTGCGCCACATTTGCTTTAAATGTGAGATTATATAAAATAGGCAGCATCATTTTTTTAACGATAGAAGTTGATGATACCTGCCATTTTCTGTATTACTATTTCAAGTTTACTTTTTTGACTACACTTTCAAATTTAGGAACAAATGAAAAGTTAAGTGTAAGTCTAAGTTGCTATAGTGTTTGCAAAAGTTCAATTGTAATGACGTTACACATTTCATTACTTAGATTTTTTGATATAAGTTTCTATATAATTATATACACATTTTTCTGTAATTATCTACAGTTTTCTGCAAATGCTTTTTTTTACTTTATTTTTTTTAGAAATATGATATAGCTTCTTTTTGCAACACACAGCATTCGTTAGTGCTAAACTTAATAGTGTATGTATTCTCTTCCTATTAAAAAGAAAAAAAAAACCACAAAAAAAACGTGCAAAGAGTTTGCATTAGTGTTGGACTTTGTCCTTCTAGGTCTTACGGATGAACTGTTAATACTTTAATTCCTCTAATCTGCAATCTGTTAAGGAAAAAACCAGTAATTGATTTATTTTCTTTAAAATACATCTCAAAAGTAAACATGGATCTTGCACAACTGTAATTTTTAGCTAGAACTGCAGAAACATTCAAGCAGGGGAAAAAAATGCCTTGAATTATTCATTTGGTTCACTTCTCCATCA
Source organism: Actenoides lindsayi (assembly GCA_025331215.1). NCBI lineage: Eukaryota > Metazoa > Chordata > Aves > Coraciiformes > Alcedinidae > Actenoides > Actenoides lindsayi. The sequence continues at coordinate 73,762 of WTSP01005301.1, read as the reverse complement.
GCTTCTCCAAAGCCAGACATTCCTTAAAGTACAGCGTTTTATTTAAGCAGTCCAACGCTGTTGATTTTTTTAAAGATCTGCTGCTTGGAGAATGCTCTTTTCTGCTGAACTGCGAGAGGAGTTTGGAATCAGTAGGGATTAGTGCCTTTTAATCTACTACATCTGTAGTGGGTCATCCAACACTGCAAAACTCTCCTTACTCTCTCATGCTGTATATGATTAAATGACTGAAAATACTCAACGTTGACCTTGAAAATAAAGCTGTATGTGTTGGATGAGCAGCTTCCATAGACTCCATGTCTCAACTAACCTTTGCCCTTGCTAACTTCTAGCCCTGGAATACATTGTCTGAGAGGACTAGAGCATTAGAAAATGTAAGTTGAAATTGAAGCATGGGAGCATTTGAAATGAATCATTATAGAAATTATGGCATCATTCAGCTTGTGCATGCTATGTTTTAGGAGCAACCCAGCATCTTATTGGCTCATTTGAAATGGGAGGGTAGTATGTCTTGAACATACTTATTTTTGTGTCTGGTGTTTATCTGTAAGCTGTTTTCATAGCGACTATCAAACTAAACTACATCGTCTTGTAGGTAGCTGCTAGAGCCATTGATGTCAGCAGAAAACATCTTTGAACACTAGCCTATGTAAAGCTATAAGTAAGCACCACCTTTTCATATACGTTTTGTCGTGTTACGTGTTTATTGCTAATTTTCATGCTTCCAATACTTTGGGCATGTTAAGCACCGCTAACTCAAATCAAAACTTGTCCTCTCCCCTTCCAATAGCATGGGTATGGTAAATTACCTGTGTAACTCACTTTATCTTGATTTAGCTATAAAAAGACATGCCTAATGTATTTCAGTGCAGACTTCTATTTTTTAATGTAGTGTATAACTCTCTGATATTTTCTTTCCAAATAACGGTGAAGGGAGGAGTTGAGTGAGTTGGTTGTGAGTGATTAATACGTTTCATTGAACCTTATGAAGGCCCTGATCCTGCCAATGCACACATGGTTAGTGAAACTTTCAGCTGGTTCTGTTGAGGTCATGGTCTTCTTCAGGCTCACAGTGAAGTGCACGGGCAGTTATTTGCGGGATCAGGGCCAAAGTGGGATAACACTTGGAGGTTAACATTGGAATAGGGTGAAATATGGTGTGCCTTTAAAATAGCTAATGCATCAAATACATGTGTTGGTGAGGAAATATATTTTTGGCCCAAATATCTACTCTTCTGTCAAGCAGAACTTACCTATTAATTTCATTGTGTTTTACTGTTGAATTAGCTTCTTGAGAAAGGCCGGTGCTGTTCTGTCCATATTTTAACAAGATGCTTCCACAAAAACGCTTTCCTTAATCTGCTCTAAAGCCTCTACTGGGAGGTGAGTTATGAAAGAAATGAGTGAATGATTATGCTTTTAAAATCTCTATACTTTTATGTATACTTTTTAGGTACTTTTGCATATTCAGGACTATTTCTGTAATTACCAAAAGGTACAGAATTGTTTAACGGTCTTAAATATAAGCAAGCTACTTGCTAAAATCACTTATTCATTGTTCCTAAAAATACCTAAAAACTGTAATATAAACATGTCAACCAACTTGTTATTTAAGGAAGAAGGGGAGAGATTTGTTCAGGTAAAAACTTAGTACTTACATCTTGTGGCCTTTAAAATTTTCCCACCACCACTCCAGAATTATTTTTTTCTGAACTGGTGGAATATTGTCATTGTAGAGCATAATCTTTTATCTAGAGCAGAACTGAATCTCTTACTAGGAGTAGCAAATCAATCTAGTTTTCCTCTTACTGGGGTTTGAAAATTTAAGCTAGATGACCTCCTGTTCTTCCTACTTTTCCCTACCATTTTTTCAGCCCAGGTGTAAGACAGAATATTCAAAACTGGATCCTTTGTGGCATAGTGCCAGTGTCATTGAAATGAAGAAAAGCTTCAGAAATAATGTGTAGACTTGTAATTTCATAAATCTTCAATACAATTCTTGGAAGAAAAATACCATCTGCTTACAGAAAAAAATGTTTTTCTTAAAGGAATATTACTATCGATTGTTCTTAATAGTAGAAATAGGTTTTGCATTTCAGGTGTGTTATCATTTCTAATACATTAGTGTCATTGAAAAGAAAAAAAATCTATGGTGTATCTGTTAGGGTGGTGACAATGTTTTCTCTTAAGTCCCCTTAGTTTTATATGAGCCAAAGGAGATATCTTTATTATTTCACATTTCTGAATGTTCTTTATTTACAGTTTCAGTTGATACAGAATAATTAATTTGTAAAATTAATGTAAGCTTCTAGGAAAAAAAAATGTGGGGTATTTTTATTTTTTTTTTTTTTGTCAACTTTGGTTTTAATGGGCTAGATTTTCTTATGTTGTGTGACATACTCAAAATACCTGTCAAAACCAGACTGTAAATATATTCTTTATTACTTTTTATTTGCTCATTACAGTGGTAATTTTAAAGTTATCCAGTGTGTACAGGCCTACTAAGAGAGAGGTTACTGTGATCAATATGATCCTGTCTTATTTTCAGTGAATGTTTTACTAGGCCTATTTCTTGGTTTCTTCTGTGAATTATTTCCAGGAATGAACTGGTTAATTTTGGCTTCAATTTTTTAATATAACCTTATGAAAAGAAACAGTTAGCAAGTGCAGAACTCTTACTAGCTCTCTGAAGCACAGAAGAGTTTGTGGCATCTGCAAGGTTGTGCCATAGTGCTTGCAATTCTCAGCTACACTTGAAGAAATTGCTTCTTTAAGTAGGTAAAAAATGACAGCAAGTATGTTGGACAACAGTTTTCTCATTGTATTATGTGAGTACATTCATTATGTATTATTAGTCCTTAATTGTAAAGATGAAATAATATAACCATTTATCTTGCCAAGCCCATTATTTATAATCTGCACTCTACAAAATTTGTGGATCTGTGTAGACATTTTCTTCCACACGTACTATTCAGGTTTTCGACATAGAGGATGAGGAGAAAACTTTTTAGGTTAAATTTGTAACTAACCTAATCCTCTCTTGGTAGGCAAACTGCATATCTTGATGGAGTAAAAGAAGTCCTCTCTCACTCACCCCCCCAAAATCCAGTTCTTCATTTGTTTTGTTCACCACGCTGCATTAACACGGTTTTCCCTTGTGTGCATCTGCCAGTGTACAATTTAGCCACGGGCATCTGTAGACCTTGTGGTGATCAGTATTGCAGGCAAAAGCCATATGTGTTTAAATAAAAAAAAAAATCTCTTTATTTCATTTGCTGTTTTAACTGGATGGATAACTTTTGTGCCTCAAGACAGAGGAAGAGAAAATACAGAAATAATTAATTGCCTCTATTCTTGAGGCAGTTTCATTTTCCCTCTCCAATATGGAATGCTTGTCAGCTTCCCTGATAAATGACTGCATGTATTTGCATAGATTTTACATTAACACAAAAATTAGTTTTATTTGTGAAAAACTAGTTTACATAATAATGCAAAATCTAGCATTACTGATTATCTTTCCAAATTTGAGAGACTATGGAGAAAATGAGGGGGTTTTCTTACTTAAGAAAAAATCTGTTTGTTGTTGGGTTTGGAAATTTTTTTTTGTGCATGAAGGCATATTAGTTTTTGGCTTTGTATTTTGATTCTTTAAAAATAACCACGTCAGGATCTTTTAATGTTTATAAGCCATTTCTTCAGTCTTTCATAGATTGAATAATTGATGGTAGTACAAAAATTACTGCTTTCATAGACGTTACACATTCCATTTATTAAATACACTCTTAAATATGAATACATTTGCAAAATCTCATGGACTGTTTTGAAAAAAAAATTGTGGTAAAAGCTATAAAATTATATTTTAAGTTTCTAATGCTACTATTAAAATAGTTCTCCATCACGTATTCTTTCAAACCATTAATGTACTGCATTAGCTTGTATGCCGGTGTAGGATTAATTTTCTTTTTCCTATCTAATAACCTGTCTGGTTTAAGTAATTAGGCATTTCTAGCTTGAAATGACAGTACTATACCTCTAGTTAAAAACTGTGTTTTATTCAGGATTTGTCATGTCCATAAATAACATTTACAAATCAATCAGTCTGAAATATCTTTTAAGGAAAATAAACTGCCCTATTTTTGAGCCAATTGTAGTTATTTTCAAGTGACTTGAATTAGATGTTTCCTCATATAATAAACCTGGTGTCTCGTTGTCTAAATGCAACTGCTAATTGTATATCGGCTCTTTCTCTATGCCAATGAAAATACAGATGCATTCACTGCTGTTATTGCATACTGTATGACAAAAAGAAAATATTACTTCTTACGAAACATGCTATACTTAATGGCAGCTTAAGGTAAAAGAGTGCCTTTGCCACTTCTTGAATCTGGGACACCCTAGGTGCCAGCTGTCACTGCTCAGCTAATGATGACAAATGCCCCTCTCTATGCAGATTGCAGAGCTTGCAGGCTGCTATGAAAGGCAGCCAGATTACCTTTCTTCAGATAGTAACTTAACCTTTTAAACTCATGTGTCAGAATGAAATTATTAGCTGGGATACTTTCAATATCTGTTTCTTTAAAAAGGAAATAAAAGAAAAAGAAAAGAAAAGAAGATGGCAATGACATCAAATAATACCGTAGCAGCTCATATTTGCAAATTGTTCATGCTTCTCTGATGTTTTAAAAATAGGAAATTGCTGCCACTGTGCCTCTGAGCACTGTATGGAGTTTGCTGGCGCTGAATGCATGAATACTGAAGCTGACCTCTTGGTCGCCCTACACGGAAATGGGGCCAAGCGGGCCAAATTCTGTCCTTGCTTCCATTCACACAGTGTTACTGATGCACAGATCTGACAGATCACAGGTCAACTGATGCTATTTATAATAGACCTTAATTGATCTTACATATTGTGGATAATTTCAGGTCCCTCCATGACAGTTCATGTTACCACTCCAAGTCTATGCAATTCAGTTAAGAGTACACTAATATGTATCAAAATAACGGGATATTTGTTTCATGGGTATGAGTAGTTTCACAAAACTCAATGCCATGTGGTTAATGCTAAGTTACTAATTTAAATACATTATTCAGTCAGAGTTTTGAAGTTACTTTCTGGGTTTTCTTGGAGGTAGCTAACAGATGTGAGGATATTACATAGTTCCTTTACAGCACATCAGAAACATAACACAGTATAAGCACTGTATATAGCACCTAAAGGCGTAGAGTGCTTTTTGAGTGTGTGCACATACATGTGTCTATATTTTTAGGTGGGTCTACTTGTATGTGTTTATACACTTGAATATACAAGTAAATAGACACATGGACATTCATATAAATGTGTACACATGCACTAGCCTACACATGTAAAATCCAAACAATATATATTTCTGTGTTTATGTTAAAATACTGACATAAATTTATATGTTTAATTTACACATTGTATTTGCCATTAAATTAGTCTGTGCAGTGAACTATATATATCAGTTTTCTTAACTGATAAAGCATAGTTTTATTACAATAAACAAGTACTTTCCTCCAATATTTTCACATGATCAAATCTCCCTAACAGTGTGTAATAACAGAAAACCACAGAAAAGATGTGGAAAGGCATTTAATGAGAAGACCAGGTACACTATGGTATATGTATGCAAAGAAGTAAATAAGAGGAAAAAAAAGTGCATTTGGTATGAGATTGGAATGTCGCAGAGAAAATAGTTATTATGATTGGCAGAAAGTACAGGAGGCAGAAAAAATTAGCAAGTTTACAGTGCATAACTAAGATGAGATCAATGTTGCAATAATTGTAATGTGGTTGGTTTTGTAGTAATCATTAAAGGAAAGGTAATCTGATCCATGAACATAATCTTAATTAATATTCTTTTCTTCAGAAAAGAATAGATCTGATTGCTGATATGTTCGTTCTCAAAGACCTTCATTCAGTTCTTAACCTCTTTTGGGAATATGACGTGTGAAAGGGAGATGCTGGTTAATATTATGTTAATATTAGTTAATATTAGTTTTAGAACTGTTTCCTTTTAAAGTTTGGGGAAGAGTGTATGGTTTTGCCTGTGCACAAATATGTTATATTTAACATCCTATTTTGGTTTATTTCACTATTTTTTTTTCTTTAGATCATTATGTTCTAAGTATTTAAAACTATACATGTTTCATTATTTTGAGCAAGTGTAGCATAATCTGGGAAATAAAAAAGACAAAGATCTAGTGTTTTATACTCAGCTTTCTCAGCTTGTTGGTTGAATAGGCATCAAATGAAGTCCAATGCCTATACAAAAGAAATGTTCCTTGTTTGGATTTGCCCCATCTGTGTCATCTGGTGGCTTATGCAATAGGAGGTGTTATCACATGAATCCAAATGCACAAGCCAGTTGTTTTATGGACTCTTTCTGTGCTTGGAGGAGTTTATAAGTTGCCCACTCTATTGTGTGTCACTCCCAGATGACACGTGTGCATTCTGCTGAGCATATTTTGGGGGTAATTATAACTAATGAAGCCTGGTACACAGCTTGTTCGCAGAGTGATTTATTCTGCTCCTGTCTGATTCCTGAGAGTTCTGTAAAATGGTTATATTGTGCCTTCCACTTTGGACATATATGGGAGCATGTGGTATTGAATCCATCTGAGAAAATTTGCTATTCAGTGTACCACAGACTAATTACAAAGATATTGGCTGGGTACATCCCTATAAAAATATAGGGACAAACTGAAATTATAAGTGGGGTCTGTAACTTTAGGGATGTTGACTTTAGTATGGCTCTTGTTTAGTCATTTACTCTTCACAGACTTGCAGTTACCCACTTAGATGTACTTCTGTTAAGAGACTCAGAGTTCCTCTGGCCCCGTAAGTTAGAGTTAGGTTACTGTTGTACCTTCTAGCAAAGCAGATTTTATTATGCAGTTTGAGTTCTGATAACTGATGTTATTTTGTGGAAAGATGGATTTAAAAGTTGGAAAGGAAATACCTTGTAGCTTTGCAGTTTTCAGAAAGCAACAGCAACAAAAAAATCATGACTGAAGCCTAGGTGTCAACCTTTTTTTAACCTTATATGTACCAATCTCACCCTAATTTGTCTTGATTTACCAGATTCTCAGGCAAGTAAATCCACTGACACTAGTGGGACTCATCCTCTGTAGAAGTACTCATACATTTGTTTTCCAGGATGATTTTAAAAATCTTTTTACCAGGATGTTAACATACCTCTGAAGTCATGAAGGATAGGGTGCACAGAAGCTGCAGGGTTTATCACTTCATCTAACAGAGTCACAGATATCCAAGCAGTCTGGATGACTGAATTGTAAAAACTACCAAGTATCTTTGCATCAGTGTTCAGCAGTAATAGTCTTCAATTACATCAGCTTCTCTTATCTTCATTCTCTAACTCTCTATCCAGATTTGGAAGAATTTTGCATCCTCTTTTTTCAGTGCTTAAAGTTTTCCTTCACCAGAAGAAAAAAAAAATAAAATTAAAAGTTATAGTGCTGCTTGCAGGAATAGGAGAAGATAGATAGATAGATAGATAGATAGATAGATAGATAGATAGATAGATAGATAGATAGATAGATAGATACCTATTTTGGTACACATTTTGTAGAAAGCATTTAATAAGGTTGGAAAACAACTGCTTAGAAAATACAGTTCACATCGTTCCTACTAGCTGCATAAGTATTAAACTGCATATAACTGAGTATATACTAGCTGCATATATATAAAACAGTTTTACTGAGAATGAATTATTGTTTTCATCTGTTCTTGTGAAAACAACCTGGAGTGTGCTCAAGACAGCAATAGCAGCATGATGGGTGAGAAGATACCGTTACTCCTCAGAAGTGAATCGTGTAAGATGACATTCCTTAGCTAGCATGTTAAACAAGAGGATGTTGTCACCAGCTGGACTGAAGTTTGCCAGTGCCCTAACCTGTCCCAATATTGAAGTTTATAGTATCAATAGTCTTTTTCAAAATCAGTACTTTCACTGGGAAAGAAAAGGAAACAAAACAAAATTCCAGCCTAATTCTGATCTTCATAACCATGAAGATAAAAGCAGACAGAAGGTCTGCCAGTTACTTAATTTCTGCTCCTGAATTTGTGTGGAGTGTTTTCTAGTAAGAGTTTGCAGTGTTATATACCCAAGATCATAGCCATGAGAAGGTGAGAGTGTTGGACAAAAGCTTCTTGTATATAATGGACGTGAATATACTTGTATATAGTCTGTGTGGAGAAGCATGCAATTTGAAGACTGACTGGTTTGCTGAGAACAACTGTTACAATGTACCAGTTACATTTGCGCTGTTTTAAATAATAATAAGAATTTAGTTTTGGACTGTGCAGTAAGGATGTTTAGCTTTAGATTTTGTTCTGAATTTTGTCCACATATAAAAGCATGTTTTGAAGAAAAATCTTACACAATGATTTATGGCGATACGAAATCTGATCTGAGTTTGTGTTTGCTGATGATAAAATTGTGATAGCTTTTAACTTTTAGGATAAGGTACTTATTACCTGTTTACCATGTCAGATACTATAAGAGGTTTATTAAATTGGCAGCACATACTTATCAGTGAAATTCTTAGGCAGGATGCAACCTCAAAGATGGAAACCAGAATTTTGCACGTTTTGTAAGGTTTTCTGTTCTGTTTGTTTGTTTGTTGTTTGTTATCTGTTGCAGTTTTGGTTTTGTTTTTTTGGTTTTGTTTTTTGTTTTTGTTCTGTGTTAAAGGACTGTAACAAACTACAAGGACTGGTATATTAAAAAATGCCTAAATTTCAGAAATTGTTTTGGGGAAAGATTGTCACATATAAAGAATAGTTGGAATTATGGTTTTGTGCTAGTAAAATATTGCAGTTGTCAGGTGTATTTTTGTTTGCAGAGTAACCTACTCATGGTTATTCAGAGTACATCTGTTCTATATAATTTTAAACATTTCATAAAATATTTAAGATTAATGGTCCAAATCAAGCAGTAGCTAAAATGATGACACTAATTGCATCAGATGTAGTTGGGTCAGTGAAGCTGATGTGTCATTCTTTTGTGCTGACCAAACTTTCATTGAATGAACTCATGTCTCATTTTAGTTGGCCTCTGCATGAGTCTGCATCAGAGAAGAGTGTGTCCTTCTGAAACTGAGAATTGCAGCTGTAGTTTTAAGCTGCTTTCATTTTATTCATTTCCATTCTTTTGCTGCTATACATGAATTTTGTAACTGGAATGACTAATTAAGTCGCCTTGAACCTATAAACATTTTATGCTATGCTGTGCTAGGGCTAGTGTGTATGATACGCTCACCAGTAGGTGAAAAATTATCAGTAGGTGAAAATAATTTTTCATATGAGGAAAATAGTAGCAAAATAGTTCTCATTAGTAATCCAAGGATATTAATTTAGCAGAAATTAGAACCAGGAAGCTGAGTCACTATGGTGGCAGTAAATTTTTACTCATTAAGCTCACCAGTATGAGCCACAGACTTTCCTTTCTGCTGGTAAGCCATGTTCTTCCATTTTCCCTGTTAGTCTCCCAGATTTGTGGGGCCAGGCTGCCTAGCTGGACCGTCTGGCTTCTAGAAATTCTAAAAAAGCACTGACGGAAGAGTGCTTGCCATATTCCATATGTGCCAATCAGTCACACAGTGGGCATGTCAGACTGCTTGTAAAGCAAATGCTAGCATGTTTGAGTTTAGTGAATGTGTAAGGAATTTAACTCCAACCTCACACTGACCTTGTGGTACTGTATGTGATGATCAGTTGTGCAGCCAAAATGATAGTGATTCAATTAAAAAAACCTACAATTTTTATATCAGTTTAGTTAAGTTTATATAACTTATATTCTATATTATATGACAATTCTATGACAATAACTTTGTGGAATAGGAGGAAAAAATCACAACCAAAAATATGCTGTGTTTGGGTTAGGAAAAAATAGTGATGGGATAGGCAAAAATATCAGAGAATGAAGTTGAAATAGAAGACATTGCAACTTTTTAAGGAAATATAAATTTGAAAAATTCTAGTAAAATGTATTTAATTGAAGGGAGGGGACTAAAAATAATATAAAGAACCAAGGCGGGAAATCAGAGGACAAATTATGAAGGATAAGAATTTGTTCTGTGCTTAAAGAAATTTGAATTAATGTGGAAACATGTAGGGTTTTCTTCATATAAAAAATACCACATTAAGCAGAAATCCCAACTTTAACGAGTCTTTACCAGTGCACTTAAGCACGGTTGGCCCACATAGTGTTGTGAATCAAGCTGGAAAGTGTCCACATTTCCCAGGCTTACTCTTGGATGTTCTTTAACTGGGTCACCCTCAATGTAGGTACCTCTTTTGTGGGCCAAAGTTATGGCTTTGTGAAAATGAATAAGGAAGTTCTTCAAGAGCTGTTCTCCAGAGCCCCAGACAGTGAAAACAGCAGCCTTTTAATCATCCTTGACTGACCTAGAGGTTAACTTGTCCAGAGGCTTATGCAATCTGTACAGTAAAGGAAAGCTTTATTAGGATGGGAAACAGGGTATGTTTGAGAAGAGAGAGACAACAGAGAGATTCCAAGTTGAGAGGAAATAAACACAATGAAGTTTGTGGCACATCTTTACAAGTGTAGATAATTATATTGACACCTTGGCTAGTATTTCTCTGCCTTCTAAGTTAAGTCCTGATGAGTAGGACTGAATGAGACCTTTTTGGATGCAGAAACTGCTGGACTTGCTTGTATTGCGTGGCACTGTATGTTCTTAAATTAGTGTTGCTAAAAATGGGACTTATGAGGCCTTCATTCACAAGCCTGAATTATTTGTTACTGGTCTTGTTTAATATTTATAGAGTGACACACATTCCCACGTTGCCATAGAAAAATAAAAATTCTGTGATTCTGGCCTCATTTTACAGTCTTAATTTTGGCAAATGCAAGAATTTGTGAAAAAAAAAATAAAATAGAAGAGGTAGTGGAAAAGGTAAAAAAGTTGTGATAAATAATGCTTGCTGCTCTATTACGTAGGAAGCTTGTATGTCTAAACTGGGAGAAGTGGCTGATCCACCGGAAAGCTGTGCTGCCATGCAGCAAGATCTGGATAGACTGGAGAGCTGGGCAAAAGCAAACCTAATTAACTTCAACAAGGATAAGAGTCCTACACCTGAGGACGAACAACACCATATACTAGTACAGATTAGGCGTAGACCCACTGGAAAGCAGCTCCATGGAGAGCGACTTGGGAGTCCTGGTGGACAATAAGTTATGCATGGGACAGCAATGTGCCCTTGTGGCCAGAAAGGCAAATGGTCTCCTGGAGTGCATAAAGAAGAGTGTGGCCAGCAGGTGGAGGGAGGTTCTCCTTCCCCTCTACTCTGCACTAGTGAGACCACATCTGGAGTACTGTGTTCAGTTCTGGTCTCCCCAGTTCAAGAGGGACGTGGAAATACTAGAGAGAGTCCAACAGAGAGTACAAAGATGATGAAGGTACTGAACATCTCATGAGGAAAGGCTGAGAACCTTGGGGCTGTTTAGCCAGAAAAAGAGAAGACTCAGAGGGGACCTTATTAATATTTAGAAATACCTGAAGGGTGAGTGTCAAGTAGAAGGGGCCAGTCTCTTTTCAGTTGTGCCCTGTTATAGGACAAGAGGTAATGGTATCAAGGTGAAACACAGGAAGTTCCACCTCAACACAAGGAAAAACTTCTTCACTGTGAGAGTGACAGAGCACTGGAAAAGGCTGCCCAGAAAGGTTGTGGAGTCTTCTCTAGAGACTTTCAAGACCTGCCTGGATCTGTTCCTGTGTGGCCTGCCTTAAGTGTTCCTGTGTTGGCAGGGGTGTTGGACCTGATGATCTCCAGAGGTCCCTTCCAACCCCTACCATTCTATGATTCTCTGATCTGGTGTTTTTTAAAGCCAGTATAAAATGGAATCTCTAAAAGGACAGTGATGTAGGGAAGAAGTTCTGTCTAAGGTCTAGAACTGGGTGAAGCAATAGTTGAAAAGCAAAGGTAGAAAATGTGAGAATATATGAGTTTGTTCAAGTTGTTTGAGGCTGCTGAGAATTCAGTGAGATGTGTTTGAATGAGATGGCTACTACAGGTAGGCATATTTCACTGTCCTTACTCCCAGGTGGATGAGTTGAAGACCAAATGGTAGGCAAGCTGCCTGTTGCTGCCTGCTAAGGAAGCTACTTGAGTCAAACATTAGTGTTGTCAACGTTTCCCAGAAATACACAGTTCAGTGCATGAACACAAAACATTCAGCTGCAAAATTTATTTGTAGATAGGAACACAGGCTTGATTTCCTGCCCAAGAAAACCCAACAAAAAAAATCTTGGCAGTCCAGTGTAGGAGGATTATGACATTGATGTAACATGAGAGTACGTTATTTTTCAGACATGGCTGCAGTAATGCATCACCTCACCTTGTTGCAATATCAGGCCTGTAATATCACCTTCTTGTGCCTTTGATGTACCTGGTGCTAACATGTCTCTTCAGCGTTGAGAATTGGGGTGCTCCATATCTCAGTCTTCCTTTTGTATATCTTTGTGAAGTCATTTGTAAAAATTGCCATTGAAACCAAATCCTACGGTTCTAGTATTGTGTTTCATTGATACTCAGTGATATATCAGCAAGTTCACCCATATTGTCGAGCACTGGATGAAAGAATGATTCATCTTTTTAGTCCTATAGGCTGAAAAAGTGTTCAGAGCACTTCATAAATGTTAGGGTGATATCCTGTCTAAAATGTGTCTGATGACAGAGAAGCACAGAGTCAATGATTTAAACTTTTGGATTGGTTAAAAAAAGATGTTCTTAGGTATGAACTTGTGCCTTTAACAGCAAAAAGTATAATCTTTGAGTGGAAAGTCTAAATATTGAATTATAATAATCACATATAAGTCCCCACAAAGACTGAAGTATAAAATATCTGTGTGTATTAAATTCTGGTATAAAAGCTGTCCAGTTTTATGAATTTTGTGTGACCTTCATGGTAATAATATGTTTCATGTAGGTGGTGGTCAGTTTTATACAACCAGAATTTGTTTTCTTTAGGGTCTTCTGCTTAGCTGACTGGTAGTAAAAATATGCAACTTTTTTTTTTTCCCCTAATATATGCATGAAGCGAAGAAGTTGCAGCGGCCATAGTTCCTGTGATTAAACCTTGTTCATTTATTAATGTTAATCATTAGGTAGTTGTTCATCTGGCTAAAAGGATAGGCAAATAAAATAGTTTTGTGATAAGAAAGCAGCTTTGTCTCAAATAAGGGACACTGGATGTAATGCTCAGCACAGTACATTTTACAGAAGCACATAGGATCTGTTTACCTGGTTGAAATTCAAATTGTTTTATTATGGTGTCAATTATTTGGTTTTGGCAGCACTTCTAAAGTGTCTATACACAAAAGGACTACCACAGTGAATGAATGCTAGTGTTGACACCACCTAACAAGCAGGGATTATGTGTTTACAGAAGAAGTAATATGATAGGTCAAGTATAAGAGGCACTTCTCAAGAGCACTTCACCACATAATGAGTGACTGACTAGAAAGTGCGGAGCTGCCACTCTTTGGCTTCGTTTCGGTGTTGATGCCTGCCTCTCTCTTCCAAAGCCCTCTTGATCATGTTCAGCTGCTCTGTTCTCATGTGGTGAATAATAGTAGAGTAAAGCTGCTTTTCTGTCTCATTTTTCTTGCTAATTTACACATTCAAGCCATTTTTTGTTTGCTATCCTTATTTGCTATTCCCTTTTGTCAAGGCACTGTTCTCTTTTTTGCCTCAGGCCTAGGAACTAATTTGAGCTTCTATAATTACTTCATGTTTTACACCTGTCTGCATATCATGCACCCCTTGTCTCTGTACTTAAGCTGTATATTTCCTTGGAAGGAAAAAAAAAAAGGAAAGGCTAGTTTTCATATACAAGGAATCCCCAAGTTTCTCCTCTCAGTCTTCCTACAGGAGAAACACAATTAAACTGTTGAGATGTTCTCAGCAATGCAGCTGACCTTTTGGGTTCATGAAGGACAAATGAATGCTGTCTGTTCAGACAGTTTGTGTTAAGACATTGTTGAGCAAAGAGCCCTGAGCTTTGTTCCTCTTGAATGAAGCAATGGTTGTAGTCATTTTAAAATCATTAAGAGCCTGAATGCACGGTATCATTCTACAGTGTTTGCTCTACAGCTGCTCTTCTGCTTTAATAGCAGCTTATTAAATTTGGGTCAAGCGCACTCTGAAGAGTATCACAATGAAGAAACTGTTCAAAAAGTTACCTGTTTTAAAAAAAGGCAATTGATTAGATTTTTAACTTAAGTGACAGCTGCAATTCATTGCCTGGTCTTTGTGGTGTCCTGCAGCCAGAGTGGAAGCCTTTTGTAATTTGGTCTTCATTTTGTAAAAGCTTTCTTGAATAATCCAGGGTTGCTTTCCACTCTGAGACCGCCTCAATCCAATTAGGAGTTTAACAAGGGTCAAATTAAGGAGACTTTACACTTCATGTTTGCATCATTAGCCATAAGACTGTTTTGTGCGTGCACGACTGTGTGTCGAGGGAGGAGGGGAGGCTGCAAGATGGGGCAGACACAAAGCTGTCATCCACCATGTGGTGCATCCCGTCGCTGAATGGAGGCACAGCAGGCTAGGAACAACATTTCCAGTTGTCTTTTGGGGCTGTCGTCATGTGGATTTCAGCTGGTACATAGTTGTTTGGAGGTTACAGGTGCTAGCTAGAGCTGAGGAAGAAGAGCACATTCTGCGCCTAGTCTTTTCTCTCCTGGTAGCCTATTGTTATCGGACAAATGACTGAGAAGAGATGAAGTTAGAAATCTCTTGAGCATTCATTATTTTTGATGAGATGACAACTACCCAGTTCCCTGTTCTCGCTACTCATGCTGGTTCCTGTTATTTTTTGAAAACATAATTTTTCTGCGTGTTAAGTGTATTGTACAGAGTGAACTTTTTCATACAAGTAGTTTGTTAGCAGGCTTTTGATAATCAGATGTGTGTATGGAAGGCTACAAGTGTGCAGTCGTATTTTCTACAATAGCAATCTTCTAAAAATGGTGCCGATTTTACTTATGCAATTTTTGTCTATGACTGCATTTTCCTAATGAATTATTTATAGAAATTGTTGAAAATTAAAGAGAAAACCATACGATGCTCTTTTCTATGTAAGATTGTTCTTAATGACAGGAAAAATTCTCCTGCTAATCAGTGTTTAGATGTGTGGGATATTGCTGGAGAACTGTTGCAGTGTCTCTTTAGCAAATGCTTTGTGCTGCTACATACAAAGTAACGATTTATCTAAAAATAACACTTTCATTGTTCCTCCCCCCCTAAACCCATTAATAGGTACTTTAGTATCATGCGAGTTTTCATAGTTTAATCCCTTTTCAAAAGCTTTTCAGAATAAAAGCTCTAAATGGTCCTCAGTATTAATTTGATGTGACTTCTGTACAATATGGTTTGAAACTCTCAGAAGCACATTTTTACAGCTTACCCTTTTTCACTGGATCAGTGTGTGGAAAATACCAGCTAAATGTTTCATGGAGTCTCTGCTGTAAGCCTTTTTTGTTGTCTTGCAGATGCTATAGCTTTCTACTGATTTTTATTTAGTACCATCATTATTAGATAATACTTAAGCCAGATCAAAAACTCTACATATATTATTGTTCATTGAATTTAAAATTTAGGAAATGTCACTTAAAACATAATTTTTTAAAAAAAGTTTTGCTCTGTCTCTTGAATCTCATTTGATGAGAATTTAGCTTCAACAGTAAACTGTGCATAATAAATGGTGATTGAGTTTAATGTAGTCTGTGTTTGTAGTCAATCAGATCTTTGTTTACATTTAGACAGCCATAGCTGGCTTTAGGGCTTTGGACACCCATAAATAATTACATTTTTAAAATGCTCAGCTCCCAGTGAAATATTAATATGATGTGTCTGATGAAAATAACAAGAAATAATTTAAAACTTGCTCTGTCAAATTCTTTATCAAAATAGGAATGTATTTTCTGTTTGGATCGCAGTATGCAACATGACTGGTAAAACAAAACTCTCAACTATCCAATGCTTTTCATAATTTTTGTCTTCTGCAGTGATTTTTTTCCCTCAGAAATACTGCCTAACTCTGAAGCAAGAGAGTTACAATAGTAACAAATGGTGTGAGGTTGTTTTCTTTTTTTGTTTTCTTTTTGCTTAGTTACCCCAATTTTAAGGCTTTTGCATAAATTAGTATCAGAAATGAAGTGAATGTAAGTTGTATAATATAAGCCTGTTTGAAGATGTTTGGGCTGATCTGAGCTTCAGATGTCCAAGAGGATCAGAATAATGCAAGATTCAGAATGTTACAGATTTGGATTCTTTCTCTCTTTTTTTTAGTCCAAAGAGAACTCATTCACTTGACTGTAGAAGCATTTATTCCAGGTACTGTTTGCCATGCCCAGGTAAAATAGGATGTCAACCGATATTCTGGTATTAAAGAAAACTTCCATCACTAATTTGTAGTATGCTGTCTTCCTGACTGACCTTTATGTGTGTATATATATATATATTCAACATATAACAGTTTATTTTTTTTAACCTGGCTACCTTCAGGAAGGTATTTCATTTTATAATTTCATCATCCTTCAGCCTGGAGAGATGCCCTGTAAAATATTGTAACAAACTGAAATGAAGCATCATAGTGATTATGAAATAACTCCTATAACATAAAATGTATTTTATAGTCTGGTATTTTGTGATTGATAGCCTGAAAATTGCTTTATTATTTCTTCAAAATTAAACTAATGAGCACTGTCCTATGCTGAGTAAAAGTCATCTTTGCCTTCCTGCTAGATCCTTTTATTATTGTTTTTGTCTTGGATTTTTTTTTTTTTTTTTTTTCACTTTATAAGCTTTGAGGTATAGTCAGACTGGAAGAAATAAGAACAGATTTTACAGATGCAATGCCAGAATTTGCAGATTGAAGGAAGAGTTTATGAACAGTCAACATTACAAGTCTTTAGTTCCTATTTATTTACTAGAAAACACAATGATAGAAAAAAAAAAAATCACTTCTGTATTTCAGTAGGGTGTTTTACAGCTATAGATATGGACATTTGTATGTAAATTAGATACAACCTTTGAGCTCTTGGGAAGTTATCAGAGTGGACCTTAGTGTCACAAACCTTCTGCCCTCTCTACCAGGACTTTTATAGCCACAAGAGGACAGGCAACAACATGATTTATGCATCCATGTAAGTGTCTGGAAGATCACCCAGTCGCTATTTCTTGCCAGTGTCACAGAGATCTGAAGGTGTGAATGGTAATCAGGCTGTTAAAATAAAGCCCCAAGATTTCTGTCAGCTACAGAGGTTCTAATTTTAGATAAACTGATTCAGAACTTTAATAATGTCAGGAATTAAATATTTCTTCTCAAATACATTAAGCCTATACTGCATGAATTCTTACAAGCAATGAAGTTTTTAAGTCTACTAATCTAAACTTTGAGATTTCCTGTATCGGTGTGTAAATTTTTGTTGTTACTTAGTGCTATACGGATGTTTTCATCGTTGTAAAATTTATATTTTCTTCTGTTTATGTATTGGTGTAAAACATAATGTCTATCTATATTAAAATATGAAGTTATTTGGAGTCTTATTGTAACAAAGTCACCATATACCTTCTTTGTTTTATTTTGGTTTTCTTTCATTCTTCTAACATACAAACCCATTTACTAAACCTAGTTTTACTGTCAAAGCAAGTTCAGTGTAAAATTGATTACATAGTTATCCAGAGGAGGATCAGATGCCAGCTTTATTCCCTTTAGAAGGGCTATCTACACTGTTTGTGTATAATGAATTTAGTTCTCCTGAAAGATGCAGGATTGACAGCCCTGAGGACCAAAGTTCTTTGTTTATGCATGAGCAGCAACAGTTCTGTCTTTCCCACACTGCCCTCCTGATATGTTTCACCCATGACCTGAAGGATCCCTCTTAGGGGTGACAGCTTAGTAGCCTTCATAACCATTCACTCCTGGAGTCCTCTGGTGAGAGTGCCAACAAGAATGCCAGGGTGATGGTGCCTTTTTACTGTAAGCATTTGATAACTGCCTTTCACGTCACAGTGGACATCTCATTTTCCATAGTTTATTGACCAGCAGTCTGAGGGTGATAACTTTCAGGGTCTTCAGGGTAATGTCAAAGTGGAGATCTTAGAGTAATTAAAGGCAAGACTGGGATTTGGTTCAATTATTTTATATAGTCTAGTAAATTACTGTGAAGTTTTTTAGCCTATTACCAATTTCCTGATTGAGCTAGTTCTCTAGGAGTTTTTACAGCATTACTAATGTTCCTCAGACCCTCTTCTTTTACAAACTGGAAGGGAAGACTGCTTTCTGCAAGCGCACGTCACAAATAGCCCAATTTTCTTCTGGCTTACAAAATGCAAAGCAAAACTAATTTGATGGTGGATTGTACCAAGTTTAATTTGACTCAAAGACCTCATGGGCTAATTGACTATGTTTCTGATCTCAATTATTGCAAAGTAGATTTAAATTCCATTTGAGTTACGCTAGATATGCATGGGCGTAAGCGCAGTACTTTGTTCCTTGTGTATAATTTACAGACTGGATGTATGTAGTTGGTCCTTTATGAGGTATAAGAAACAAATGACATGCAGAAGTATAATAGATCAAATAGTACAGTGATAACAGAAACTCTAACTTTTTCCCTGCAATAAAGTTATTTGTCATGTTTGCATCAGCAATACATTTATATTGAAAATATGTGGTCAGTGCATCTGATCTGTGATTGAGTTGCCCACTGTTATGGGTATTTTGAGAAAAAAACCAGGAGTTTGATTTTGTATTTCTAGTTATTCCAGAAAGTAACACATACATGAGTTTCAAAAAATTACATTAGAAAAAGGAAAAGAAGTAAATGTTGTCTTATACCAAATGGACATATGCAGGGGAGTATTGAAATTAAATTAGAATACTCTAGAATACTCTAAATTAGAATACACAAGCCGGCATATGTGAAGAGCTTTACATGTGAATTTATTTTAGAATCCTTAACGGATGATTTGAGGGTTTGAATAGTACTAAAATTCAGTTGTGTATACATTAAAATCATTAAATGAAAAACATGTTTCTATATTTCAGAAAATGAGAACCTACATTGTATACACACAGCTACATGCAAAGCCCGCATCACGTTGCTGAAGGTTTTCCTTGGCTCTTGGGGGGAAGATCTTCAATTTCAGCCCAATTGTTTCATATTTGTCAAAATGATGGTATTCCTAACAACCTGTATTTAAAACAAGCCAAAGTTTAAATTGAAATTATTTTTAAACAATCCAGTTCAAGTTTGGAAGATTTTTTTTTCATTCATTTAAAATGTTTTAAAACAGAAACCAGTCTGTTTATGAAAAAGTTATTCATCTAGAAAAAAGTAGACAAAAAATCAATCCCAAATCAGTTCTCTCCGGGGATATAACCTCCTGAAAAATACATGTAATTTGAGAACCTCACTTCATAAAGTTGCTTGTAATACTAAATTATTTGAGGAAAAGTGTAGAATCTTAACATAATAATGAAATCACATGGCTGTATTGTAGTGTCCATAAGTTATTTTTCTCTTCCCTGTACTCATTAATAAAAAACGGGGAAAATCTTCCTCAGTTTTGGACACTGCATTTCAGGAAGGAAATAAATAAGAAAAAAAAAGTAGATTTTAATTTTATATCAAAGAAACCCTTGAGGTGGAAAGTTAGGGAAAGCTGCATGGGTTTGTAGCACACAAAATGTCGCTTGAATTTTGCTGCTCAGTAGTTTGATATACTCATTTGCTGATGCGAAATGACGAGGGCTTAGAAAGCAGGGTTTTGTTTTTTAGCTGTCTGTAGACCTAGTGGGGCCTTACAGAACCCAGTCAGCAGGTCATTAACTCTGGAGAAAACAGCTTGCATTAATATGCTCTAATCCGGTATAATTAGTCAAATTACTGCACGCCGACCGGCTTGTCATGTGTTGTCAGATTTGGCATGCAGGCAGGATCGCCAAGGTCCCTCTGGAATGCCACCCTGGATCAGGGAGAAGGGCTCGTTTGTAGTACTGTGGATTTCTTGATGAGGAAGGCAAATGGAATCAGCAGCCACAGCCTTACAGAAAAGAAAAGAAAGAAAATTTAAAAAAAAAGACCAAACCAACAAAAAAATGATCTGTCATTATTTTTTGAGAAATAGGGAATTCATGTCATGGGAACTATTTACGGTTGATACCTACTGTTAGAAATAGAAGCTGTTCAGTTGCTTCTTACAATTTCTATGTATCTAACAAAACTGGAGATCCGCTGTACTATATAAGATTAGCATTCATAAAAAGATTTAAAATAAATAATTACAAGAGGATCAGCCACAAATTACCCACCACACTGTGACACAGATTATTAAACTACCAGCATGTGTGGGTGCGTGTGTGTGTGTATGTGTGTGCTTGTGTGTGTGCATGTGCCCCTTTTTCCAGTAGGGGAGGAGGTTATTAAACTATAAAAGGGCCATATTAGCATAAATTTACAAGAGCTCTTGTTCTGGCGGCATGATAAAAACCTGTGTTACCTTTGCATTAACACTGAATTGCTTGTTGTGCTTTTGGCAATGACAGATAAGTCAGTGTAATTCCCCATCGCAACGGAAATGATGCTCCAGATTCCAAACGCATCCTGAAGATGTCACTGACAATAATCTTCAAAGAACGGCCAGTGAAAGTGGGCTGTATGTTTGCAGGATGATATACTGCAAATGACAGGAAGAATTATGTGAGTGAAGACGAATCTGTAACATATTATTAAGCAATTTCACGAGAATAACAGGGATAAAAGGATAATGGATGAGGGTGTCATTATTACCTTCATGTAGAGGGAAAGCAAAAGCAAAGGTAGAGAGACAAGATTAATTGAGGAAGGGTGAAGCATTCATTGCTCATCAGCTCTTTTGTACTCTCTGCTCCTGAAATTCCAGACAAAAAAAAAATAAAAAAAAAAATTGCTCAGGGCTGCATTTTAATGCAGCTGGCAAGACAGAGCCAAAAACTGACAGGGCACTTTTTAGTCACCTCCCTGTTTCCATAAACATACAACAGCTATTACTTGTGGAGTCTTCCTGTGGTCAGAACAGTAAACTGGTGGGATGTTCTTTTTATTTTATAGCAGTTACTGTTTTTAATTATGCTTCCAAACTCGGCAGTTTTATCTGTTGATGGTGTGAAACTGAACAGGTCGTTCCCTACGTGTTGTTTGCATCACACAGTTGCAAATGTAAGCAGACTGTACATAATAGGTGTCAGCAGAAGGGCTTCTTCTGAACACAAAGGCAAGCTGGAGTGTCCTGTAACATTAGTGACTACATAAAATTATGTCAAGGTATCAAGATTTTAATGTACAAGATGAAGAAACAGGAAATCATTTGGCAATTGTGCAGACCAATCCTGCATTGTTAACTCAGGTATAATTCCTGTTGAAGTCAAGTTTTGCTTACTGAGAGAGTTATCGCTGGGTCAATAATTTCAATTACCATCCTTCATTTCTCTATGTTCTCCAAGTAGCAGCACATTTTACTGAAGAATATAGGTTTAAAACTATTCCATTTGCTTTAAAAAATCTTGACATATAATACAATTTAAAAAAAAAAATTAAATATTGCATAGATGTAGAATGTTTTCCCCTGATAATGACATTTTCTCTGTGCTTTTAATTTCAAATGCAATGTCTGGGACATGGAAAATTAAGAACATGTAACTGTATTCAGAGAATTGATTCTGGGTTTTAAGCCTTCATAGCTTTAAAAAAAGTATTAAACTTCCTTGATTTTCTTTTCTGTGTGTATTTCAGATGAAGAGTAGTTTTGATAAAGTAAACAGAGTTGGTTTGGGTTGTGTTTTTTCCTTAACTGATAAAAATTTTTCCACAGTTTTGACACAAAAAATAAAGGGAAGGAAATTAATTTCTCAGCTGCTCTCTGTAGGGGAAAAAAGAATATTTTTATTTTTTTTTTAATGAATTCAGTACTGTGAGCGAGACAGCTGAAAACCTCCACTTTGATAAGAAAAAAGGAGTGGGGGGTACACCTTAACTGACTGTTGTCTCTAGTAGTGAAAAGTGGGTTTGGTTTCCTTAAGTTGTGTATTTCTTTAACTGAACTGCTCACATATGGTAAAGGGCATATACAGGATTTCTGATAGAATAGCTAAGGTCAACAGCACAGGCTCAGTCACTGGCAGAGCCTGAAACTGAGACACTGGGGGAGAAGGATTTTTTCTGCTACCTCATGCGTAATAGAAAGATAACCAGAGAGAAGTACTGGAGGACAGAAAGGGGTCAGGAACTGGGTTAGGTTGGAAGAGGGCTGCATTTTATTGCAGTGGGCTTATTGATCATTGATAAATATATATGTGAAAAGAGGATTTAGCAGTTTTATTCAGTGTTATGCTTTGGTATATAAACACAAGAATATGTAATGGTTATTTCAGTAAAGTGAGTGCTATGCTGCCCAGGAATCAAATGATGCTGTGAGGTGTCTCAGAGGACCAGAAGACTCTGTTCAGGTTTATTCCAAAGGTTTTCTTAGTAATCTACATGATCACATGCTTAGATCTATCACAATGTCTATGACAACAACCTGCTTGAACAATGTAGCTTAGAAACTGGGTCATCCTACAGGCAGAACGAATTTCTGTGCTTGATAGTTCAGATCATGTTCCTTTTTGTGGATGTTACTTGTTCATAGTATATAGTACACTTGTTATGTTTGATGATCTAAAATAATTTCCATTATCAATAAATAATTATCAATAGATAAGGGCAGTGATCGGATAACCCCTGTGAATTTTGTGATTTCTGTTCAAAGCAATTGTTCAGACTGCATAAGATATCTGACTGAAGATATTTATTAAGTGTACGTAAAAAATTGTATTGACATATTGTGGTGCTTTGACCACAGTGCTAGTGCTTAGACTGCTTAATATCAGCAGTCTTTCCCATGACATTTTTGCTCTATGAGAGGATGGGAAGAATGTGGTCCTAACACCCACCTCTCTTGTCCTGAAGGGAGGGAAATCAGACAGTCCATCAACTCTGCTTTTTCCTTAGATTGGCCTATTCTGTTCCAGTGTTTAGCAGTGTAATGTCTTGTAATAAGCCCCTGCAGAACTGACCAAGAATCATGGAGAAAGTGGGAATCTAATTGTGTTCCCCTTGTCCCATCACTGCACAGTGTAATGTTTGTTTGACTTTATTGAGCCTGTGTATTAAGGGAAGGAGGTGGAGAGGAAAGCATTTTACCTCCAGAGATTTTATTTTGCTATGACTAGTGATGCTCAAAAGAGCACAGTGGAATTTTTCATGACTCTGTCCTTAACCTAAGACACCAAGAAATGTATTTAGCTTTGCAGGTAAAATGCAAGCAAAAGCAAGTTTGTATTTTTTTCTCTACTGGTTGATCTACCAGTCTGATGAAAATTCAGTACATTTCAATTTTACAATGTCAACATGTGGCATAAGTCTCAGGTGGCTTACACTTACTGGTGATTATGTGCAACCAGGAAAGAATCCAGCTCAACAAGGAGATTCTCAGAAGAGTTTGCTTTACTCATCATTATAAAAGAACTTTCATTCTGTTCCACCCAAACTGGTCATACATAGCCTGAACTAAGCAGAGTGGAACACACTGACTCTACAAAACTGGCTTTATCAAATGTTTTGGACAAGTATTTGAACTGATATGTTCATATTAAACTGAGTTCTTGCCCAGAGAACCAGAGGACATCCTGAGAAGACATAGTGATACCTTCATTGTATGGCATTGCCACCTCTCAGGGTATATTTACAGAATGCAGTGATACTGTAAAAGATCAGGTTATATATATGAAGTTCCACCTAACTTTAATTGTGTTCCTATTGTGTTACTGTTTATACTGTCAGGAGATTAAATATTTTTTGAAATATCTGATATTTCAGTTCAGTATTTTATTTTTCCACCTTCTTGCCCTCTAGTGGTCAAACAAGATGATTATTGTCAGAGCCCAACACGCCTGGGATAGCAATTACCCATAAGT
Organism: Actenoides lindsayi; assembly: GCA_025331215.1. Classification (NCBI taxonomy): domain Eukaryota; kingdom Metazoa; phylum Chordata; class Aves; order Coraciiformes; family Alcedinidae; genus Actenoides; species Actenoides lindsayi. Next base: position 49,691 of record WTSP01005301.1, on the reverse strand, counting down.
GGGTTTTTTTCTTCACATGAAGTGATGTTTGCATGTAAAATAGGTCTTGGGTTGGTTTACTCTTTGGATGGGATCTATTTAGTTTGTCTGTACTGATGTAGAAAAATGTTATTCCCTGGTGTAAGATTACAAAAAATTGGAATCTTTTCAGGAGTATTTTGCACAGTATCATAAATAATGATCCCAGCAGGACCAGACTGAATCTTCCCATATTCTAAGTTTTTAAGAATAAGTTTGAAAAGTCGTATTTGTTGATTCATTCCACTATAAAATGACAAGTGTTTCAAGTGCTTGGGTTTTTGTAAAACTAGTTGACATTTTCCATTATAAAAATTTTATGTTTTTTCATAAATATTAAAAATACCCAGATTTTTCTGCTGGTAAAGAAAGCTGTTCCAACAGCAACCAACTGATTTTTAAAAAGCTCTTCCAACAGAATAATGCTCTCACTAGAATCTTTATTTTTTTTTTTAAATACAGCTTGACCACCTTGTTGTTCATGGTAAATATGCTACCATGAAATGATGTGGAAAACTCATGTCAATATTGTACATTTCACTGGAAGATTAAAATGGCCAAAGAGGTGGTCACTGTTATCATTCATTGAGGTATTGCACAATTTATTATGGCCTTGTTTTATTTATGTTTTGCAGTCTTTAAATGAATGATACCATGAACTCTTAAGGATAAGTGGTTAACACCAGGAAGGAGAAATGTACTTTCTGTCCTTCTCCTGAAGCAGATAGGTATTTCTTCTCAGCAGTTCCTTATACATGGGTGAAACATGCTTCCATGGGAAAAGCAAGTAAGGTCACTTTATAGATTCTTGATAATGGGCATCTGTTTGTGAAAACAAATTTGGACTGTCTAAAGTGCTTCCAGCTTCTACTTCAAACTGCCAAAGTTAACAGCTGTTTAGAGCACTCAACATTTTTGCAAATATGTCCAAAAGGAGCATTAATATTTATAATAGATAATATGTTTTATTTTACATCACCTTTCTCTTACTTATTTTCTGTGGTGTTAAAGTTTTAAATTATTTATAGTAATTTATATAAAACAGATTCTTCTGTCAGCAACAGTAATACAGCTCATTCAATTAATTTGGTGGGATAGCATAAAAATAAATGTAGGAAAAATTTCCCTCCACTTCAGGCTTCATCTCCCTAATTTTGCTATATCTTCATTTGTCTAATGATTTTTGGCAGAAAAGACAGGCAAACAATTGTGGTAATTTTGCATTGCTCTCTGTTTTGGAAGTGTATTCTCATCCTTGTCTCAGTTTCCTGTCCTGCTTTCAAAGGAGAAACACATCTTCTAGATAACATTTTAGAGCACAAGATGGAAAAAATGCAAATACTCAAAAGAAATAATGCTTTTTAAAGGAGATCGTGCAGGTTTGGCATGTACAAAAATGCTCAAGTGCTACTACATTCCAATAGGATGTGTAGATTTAAATTGCTTTTGTGTGCTTGATAGAGGTTGCTGAAAGTGGATATAACATTATCATAAGATATGGTGATTAACATTAAATTTGGATAGAAGAAAGTTGTTGGCTTATCATGATAGGAAAAAGGTTAATATTTTAAAGTGAGGCTAAAGGTTGACAGGAGAAAAATTGAGTTAGTTTGCAAAAAAGAAATTTGTTTCTTTAAGTGAAAATTGGGGTCAAGAGGCCAGAGCTCTCTGCTTCAACATGAATGAAATAAATTAAATAATACTACCATAAAGCAACAGTGTATAAGCTAATGATAAAATAGTACATTGTGGTTTTAGGAAAGATACTGTCTATGAGAAAAAAAATCTGTAGAAATGATGTTTCAAATCAGTGGCTTTGTTGTTTGGGTTTTTTGGTTGTTTTTTTTTCCTTTATTATTACAATTTTTTTCAAAGAGAATGACTGCTTTTTCAGTTGAAAGCTCTTAAATTTATGCAGTACTTTTAATTATTAACAAAGTTGGTAATGCTGATGTTCAGAGAAAATTACAATTTTAATAATTATGGTGTCTAGCAGAAATTTCTGGCATTTCAGATGGGTACACTGTTCCATACCCCTTCATGACCCAACTGGTGTGTAATAGTAGATTATGTTTTCCCATCTTAAATCAACATGAGTTGATTGTGTTTCTTTGGTCATTGTATAGTAGTCCCTGTGTATGTGAATTAAGATAAGGCATTGCATAAATCTGTTACTAGTCATATGATAATACCAAATGCAGAAGACAGGAAATCTATCAGTATCATTGCCCTTCATCATGTCAACCTATGCTTTCAACAGGTAGAGCTGGTCAGCTAGTTTGCTGTCATCATGACCAGTATAGCATACCTTTGTTTCTCTAATAAGCATCTTTTTTTTCCATTCTCTATATCAAAGTAATCAAAATTACTAAACATAACCCAAGAAAATAACCCCAAACATGTTTCTTATTTCCTGTTTTGTAAAGAATTTTTACAATCTAAGTAACTTATGTATCAAAATACTAACAGGCTTTGTGACAGCACTTCTACTGTCCTATTTTTCAGATTTCAAAGATGGTTAGGTGATTGTAGGTTGAAATATGTTTATGTTTGTATCTAGGTTCCTTGCAGAAGCAGATTTGTATCTAGATTACTTACAGAAGATGTTTTCATTTGTATGTATTCAGTAACCTACTTGTGTTTTGAGTTTATCCTCTCAAGTCTACAGATAGGTTTTGAGTAACGGTCAGATCCACTGTGTACCTTCCTGCTTGGGTTCTGGAGACTGGGGCCCTGGTGGGGACTTTTAAGCTTTGCTGGAAGGGTCACCTTCTAGGGTCGAAGGTCACCACTTCTCGCTGGCATTGGCAGTGGGGGCTGCGTCCATTCTCAACTTCTTTTTCTTTTTCACGGCTCTAGCCATAGTCTTAAAATTATGAAAGAGATGATTCCTTCTGTCTTCCCAGGAATGTAATATGATGCCTAATTGAATGCCTAATATCCCAGAATGGGAAAAAATTGTAAAAAACCTGATTAGTCTTCAGGTAAAAAAAAAAAAAAGAATTAATGCATCTTACTGGTTTAGACCATCTCATCCATTAAGAAACATCAGGGTGGCCGTGGCTTTAGTCAATGTATATTTGGCAGTTGACTCTAGATAATACCCTTCTGTCTGGGGTCATAGTTTGTTTTAAAAGAGTTATGTATGAATTTTCTCTAAATTGTAGCAGAGGGTCATGAATTAGCGTCTAAATGTGGGCTTGACAAGATTATTATAGTCTGTATTTCATGCCAGAAACAAAGATGAATAGAGATAGCAAGCTTTTAAACAGACTTTCTGACATCTATAATGTCAACAGAGAGTGAATGAATGGCAGGATGCAATAACAAATCTTCATTTTTTATTATTTTATAGGGATTAGATGGACCTACTCTCATTCATAATATCTTCCTAAAATAATTACTAAGTACTACATGAACCAGTCATTTTCCATCCCAGCTACCTCCCAAAAGATGCAAATTGTTTACTAAGATGTACATATTATGTTACATATACTAGAATATACTGTGATTTACATTTAGGAGTAGATAGGATACACTTAGTTAACATTTTGCACTTTCATTTTAGCTGGATGTGTATTTTTAAGTAATTTTGTTTTGGTCTAGACCTAATAATTTGTTTTAATGCTTGTTGGGGGAAGTGTTTTTTTGTTTTTTTAAATAATAATTTCCAGCCTCTCTTTCTGTGGGCTTACTGATTATTAGATTTCTGGTGCAGAGATCTACGTTAGCAATTTTTGATTATTAAATTTCTGAAGCAGGAATCTGTGTTTCTGAGCAGGGTACTGGGCAATTTTTGAATGAGAAAAAGAGGATGCCTACCAGTATACTACTGCCTTTTCAGTATAGCCCATTTGATGATATGTGTACAAGATTTTTCTTTTTGTTTTTTTTCATGGTCTTTGTGTTAATAGGAAAGAACCACCTATGTTGAGGCTGTGGGGTCTAGTACTTTTTTTTTTTTAATTGTTATTCTTAGGTTTGAATATTCATTTCCATTGCAGGAGCACAAACAGCCCCCCCATTAGTACTTGGCTGGTTTGGCCCAAATGATAATATAAACCCTAGAGTGATGACTGTGAAGAGAACCATCTTCTTTTAAATAATAAAAACACATACAATTAGCCATACATTTTTGTATGTGTAGTTCTGCCGATAGTTACAGATATTTTTATATCTATATATGTTGTAAAAGGGTGTATGCATAGCAATAAATGCAGCAAAATGCAGCAAAATATATCCAGGTGCTACAAATATTGTCTCATTTTCACTTCTTCTGTGACTTCTGACATTAATGTTTTTATTGGTTTTCTTTTTGCTAAAGAAGCAATGGAAACCAGCATGATGTGCTAGTAGCTTTTAAAAATGTATTTCTTTTTTCCTTTTTTTTTCTCCCCAAAATGTATGTAATTGAATCAGAAATAATTGTTTCAATGTTTTGGGTTTTTTTCCTTTTTCCATTATTTTATTTTTTTCTTTTTCTTTTCCTTGAGCCCATCCTGTCAGGCTGCAAGTGTGAAAGTTATTTTCTGGTGGTGTGATTAGATTGGTGCTGAACTCTCCAGCTGGCAGGCCTGTCTGTGACTGGCGGCGGCCTGTCCCCAGTGCTTGTCATCTTCTGACATGCCTGACAGGATGGGGACAGCAGCCCCAGACAGGTTCATTAGATGGTGTTTTCTACAGCTGGGCTAAAAATAAATAAAAAACTTAAAAAAAACCACAAAAAAAACCCAACTTAAAAAAAAAAAAAAAAGAAGTCCATGCTTTGTCAAGGACCAGGCCCAAGCTGTAGGGGCCCTTCTTGTTGGTTTAAAGCAAGGCCTTGTTTTGACAAATTCTGATCTGTGCGGTTTTTAGATTTTCTGACACATTTTTGTTTTCTTCCCCTTTGGCCTGCACTCTTTGCACTCTGCCTTGTTGCTGCTTCAAAATCCTAACACCATCTTCCCGGGAGAGCAGGGAGGATGCTTGTGAAGGGCTTGGAAGAAAAATAGAGCACTACTGTGAAACAGCAATAAGTGTTAATTTCCATGGTGATCAGCCCAATGGCACAAAAAACAACCTTGGGACTCTCAATAAGCCAATTACAAGAAAGGTTAAGAGTTTTATAGTGCCAGAAACATGCCATCTACATGAGAAAATAGTATCATTACTAGCAATCTACGCTGTTAAATACATTGCTGTCTGGTGCTGCCAGAAATGTAAGCTGTTTATGTTATTTGGGGTTTTTTGGAAGCTGCCAGAGATTTCCAGTGGTATTGTTAGTTTTTGGTGGAGTCCATCAAAAATCTACATGGTTATAGATTATAAAATTGTAATAAAACAATTTGAAAGCATTAGGCATATTGAATGTCACAGTGTTAACTGAATGTGTTCAGACTCTAAGTTTCTTACAGATTTGCATCAGATCTTCACTTTAGATTTTTATCATAAAGAGAAAGGATTTGTACATCACCTATAATTAAAGAATTTCCTAGAAAATATTTTTCAAAAGAAAAAAAACACTTAATAGCTTATTTTTTCTATTACAATTAAGAAGTACCTATTGATTCCTTTAATTTACAGACTGGTGATTGTAGTTTGGCTCCAGGGTTACCTGCTGGTTTTCTTAGGGAGTGTTGCTTTATTCCAGACATTTTAGGTAGCTACAACTTGCTATTATGTAAAACACTTTTCTAGCTACTGGGGGAAAAAAAAAAAAAAAGGGAAAATGTTTACTATTTCTCTTACTTTTCCCTTCTTAGGAGTAAGGACATCATTACAGCCTTTTATGTTTTCTGCTTTTAGCTGCTTGCAGTGTGAGCACTGCAGCTGGAAACCAAGCCCTTCATTCACAGAAATCCTACCACTTACCTTTCCTTTGTATTTTTAGTTAGTGCTGCTTTAGTTCATGGTCTCTATGACAACTGTTTAAATTGGGATGGGCAACTGTCATCTGGAGTATTACTGAAAGAAAAGTGTTAGTGAGCACACAGTTCCATAGATAGAGCATTTCAATATAATCCAATTTTAATTGAGCTCCAGAGACTTTGATGTGCTGCCGAAGGTTGGGAGAGAGCTATTCCAGGGAGAAATTAAAGCAGCCCAGCAAGGCTTCACTACTCCAGACTGTCACCATTTTAAATAAGCATTAGCATCAGACTTAACCTTCCCCTATGAAACATCTCACTTTTCCACACCCCCCCCAGCTTTTTCACACACCCCCCTTTTTTTTTTTTAAATACATATAAAGGCAAAGACACTTTCATCTTTTTATATACATTTCTATATTCTCTTGATTAAGTTTGAAAAGCATGTACGGGACCTGAGACGCATTGGAGGCTGTCTATTGGACCTTGCAGTTCATAGAAAGAAATAGAAGCAGAGTGAGGATTAGTTTGCAACAGTCAAATGGCATGTGTTGGATTTTCTTTCTAAGACTGCTCTAAAAGTAACCCGTCCTTGTGCTAAAAAGTTGAGTGGGGACTTGCTTTAGCCTGGTTTCATCATTAATTCCCTTTAATGTAAATGAAGAAGAGCAAATATTTCATTGCAGACTCTCTTAATAACAAAACAAGGTTCTTTCTGTGGCTTTGTGTCCACTGGATGGGTTTTTGTTGTTCTGTGCATAATAGCCAAAAATAGTCGTATTACAGAGTAACAATTAGCAGACTTATCTCTGGTTTTGCACAGTGAGGAGATTGGAAGGTTACTGCAAACATTTGAACTGTTGAATTAAATCATCTTTTAAGGAAACTATATGATTCTTTTGTACCTTTTTCCTTTTCTCTCAGAAATGTGTGCACATACAAAAAACTTCTAAAATGGAAGAACTTCATAATAATAAAGTAAAACTGAGAATCACTGTATATTTTCCAATATTTCAATATACATTGGACAGCACTGTATGTTAGAGACCTAAACTACATTTTAACATGATTAATTTTCCTGGCTTTCAATTACCCTCCCCTTTGTGGGTTTGTTTGCTTTGTTGTTTTTTTTTTTCTTTAGATCTGACTTACTTGGCTTTCAATTAAAGAAATCTAAATTTGCAAGCTGCTGAGCTCTCTTTCTGGATGCTCAGTACTCCCAGCAGTAGGAATTGTGATACTCAGCTGCAGAGAAAAGATGCATCTTGCAAAATTGAGTTCATCAAAGATAGGCTATTACATAGGATGCTTGTATTCTGCAGGAGAATTGTGATATACATCAAATCTTGACTTAATGGCAGTAAAAATGGAACCAATCGCAGTACAGCAATAATCTGTCTATACTAGTTAATAGGGTTTATTTTCTACTGAAGCAATTAGCCTGTTACCCACATAAAAGAAAGGTAAGACTATAGAATAAGAGGAGAATTTGAGTAGTTGGCAATTGCAATATGTTAAAAAAAGTGTAAATATTAAATCTCTTTGTAAATCTTGAGGTAAATTCCATTTTATTAGGTTTTTTTAATTAAACAAATGACAAGAATAAATTAATTTAGGCTATATGAGGGAACCCTCTTCAGCTGGGATTGGCACACTTTTTTATAGCTGCATAGTACCCAGAAGTCCATAAAATCTAAATGCCTTCCGTGGTGGAGCAAGTTATAGTGGATAAAAACAGAGACACATTCTCACAAAGTATCTCTACATGATGACAGGTGTTGCAGTAATTCCATACTGGGAACCTAGAGTTCACCACAGGGAAGCCTGTGAGTATGCCCAAATTTATGACATGCAGGTTTATATTCTGGTTGGCTAGAAATCCAAAGAGGAGGGAACTGTATATTAAGTCTCCTACAGCACTTCTTCCCCTAGCTATTGCAGACATCAGAATATATGTGTGCCCCAGAATCCATTTTTGGTAGCCAGATGACTAGATTCTTAATACTTCTCCTAGTTTTCATGAGAATTTTTTTTGTACAGAATTAGGCCCCCCCAAAAACCTTGTAATTATTTATCATTTTGACCTTTACATTGTTCAAATTGAAAAAGAAGATAGTTAACTGTGTGAAAGTACACATAGAATATATAGAATGCATATATTAAAAATAATGTGTAAATGTGGCTCCAGGTATTGAAATAAATTGGAGTTTCTATATACAGTTTACATTTGATACATGTTAATTTTTGCAGTTTTTATATTTTGTGTGGATTTATTTTTTGGTGCTTAATTACCGTGTCTGATTAAAAAAATGTTCCTTAAAGCAACTGTAGCATGCATAGGTACATTTTCTGTAATATTAAAGCAAAATAAACATAATGAAATGAAAACTAATTAAATTAATATTTAGTTATAGCAGGCCATTTGCAAGAACTCCAAGTTAAAATTATCTGAAAAACCATTGCTATTCTTTTCTTGGACAGACTTAGTAATATGAGATAATGTTCCATATTGAAAAGTATAGTAGAAATTTGGTTCATAGTGGAGCTGTGGATTAGGTTCTTCCCAGTGCTGTAATTCCTTGTGTTCTCCAGCAGTGCAAAAAAACTCACCTTAAAGTCATCTAAAGTCGATTAATGAATAATCAGTTAGCATGGCAATATATTAGGAAGATAAAGATGTTTTGGTGTTTGTTCACCATGATTCACAGGCATTGTAATTGTTCTTTGGGGACATTAGAACTTGACATTATGTAGCGGAGCCTTGAATCTGCTTTAAATACCAAAACCAAGCAAACTGACTTCCAGGAGTCACTAGAGCGCTTCAGGTCCAACACTTCTAGGCACAGCTGAGTGTGTGGCATCTGTACAATTTTGAATTTCTCAAGGGTTATGCTTGTCTATTACAAATTGTGATATAGAAAGTTGGGGGATGATGAGGTTGTTGTAGATGTATAATATCTATCAAATAAATATATATCTCTTTTTGTTTATAAAAATACATTTAAAATTTATTGCTAAAATTTCAGCAGTAGAAAGTACTCCAATTGTATTTCCAAATGTTGAGAATAATGGAACAGTTTTTGTATAGGAAGTTAACAAAGTATTACTGGATTATGGTCAATCCTATATAGGAAGATATATTAGGAACAGAAACTTAGATAAATAAATGAGCTCTGTAGTAGAAAAAATATTATCTTATAATTATTCTTATAGATCTTAGATCCTATGCATTCTGCACTGAATAAATCAAACTGTTAAAATCCAAGATGCTTGCACATAACTTCTGTATGACATTGAGTTCACATCTATAAAAAGAGGGACATAAACCTATCTTTCTACCTGTTGTTTGGTAGGAAATGGATAATGTTTAAGAAAACTCAGTATTTACATTTTTCTTAAGACCAGTTATAGTGCCTTCAGTTATTAAAAAGTTAAAGAATTGTGTCATGGTGGATTTGAGTGTTTAGACATTTTTTATTGCATTGCACTTTTGAATAAATATATTGGTATGCAAGTTCTGGAAAAAAAAACCCCAAACCCTAAAAACAAAACAACCCAAGACCCTGAGGATTTTATGATGTCTTTATTCTTCGGAAAGAACACATCACATACTTGTGGATACTGTATGTTCTTTCTTCTTTAAACTATTCTTATGTCTTTTTTTTTTTTTTGCCGAATCCTAAAACTTGATTGAGTCACTTATCTTTAGTGCAAGAGAAAAACTAATACACATAAAGATGAAGTAAGCACCCAAAGACACTATTTTAGAACATAGACGAACACGAGCAGTCCTTTCTGATAACTGATTGATCAGCACGCTCACCCAGAAAACGGGGAGTCTTGTTTCACTTTTTTCCTGTGTTTGAAGAGAGCAAGTTGCCTTATATGTTGAAAAATTATGACCAGTGAGGAACCCTTGCTTTGCAGTCCTTGCAGAAACAGGGCTGGGAGCAGGGAGCTTCTCTTTTCTGCTGCTTAATCAGTTGCATGTGGGTCAGAGCTTGCCAAACACTGCTTGCCACTGCCTTTTCTTGGGACAGCACAAAGCTGAGGCAGCTGACACAGGTCACTCACTCATGCGCTATCCTTCTTGGACCAGGGAGGAGCACTCACCTGTCTGTGAACTTCTCACTGAGAGCACAGCAGTGAGGTGGAGCAGACAACTCTGTTGGGGAAGGGTGTCGTTTGGGTTCACATACCTTTGAGATAGAAGGGAACTGAATCAAAGTGCCTATTCCAACTTCTTGCTTTAGGCAACAGAACTTCTTTGTTTTCATGCTGGTGTTTGAAGCTAGTCCCACAACTTTTCTCAGCTAAACCTCTCACAAATTTTGAAAAACCCACGAATATTTCAAGTTTAATAAAACTGCATTTTTCTGTCAAATAACTATTTGATGAATAGAAGTCCAGCTTTGGTTTCAGGTTACAAGCATTTATCAACACTGTCTTCTCTCTAGGTTTGTGAATATTACAAGTCTGTCCTTTTCATTGCTTTGCTTTTGCTAAGGAGGTCCAGAATGAACCAGCTGACAGAAAAACAAGCTATACATTTTTAATCCTGAAAAAAAAGTTCTATGTTTTTGCTCAGATAGTATCAATTTTATGTCTTTTTTGGCCTGCCCACTCAACTGAAAATGTAATTTATACAGTTCTAATTGAAAAAAATGGATTGTGTTTCACTGAATGTGGTGCTGTGGCAGAATTGCTCAGGGCAGTTTGAGTGTAAGTACTGAGATCACCATTTGCCTGTTTGGGTTAATCTCTTAGCACAAGATGTAGAGTGAGAACGGAAACAGCAGTTCTGTGAAGATTTCTCACTAGATTTGAGTCTGATGTCCTGTTGTTGCCAAAGTCAACACAAGAACATCTTAAACCTTGTGAGGTAGCAGGCACAATCTGCTTCAATCTTGCTAACTAGAACTAATCAACGTTGTCTGCTTTGGATTTTGCCTCAACTTCTGTGTTTTGAGTTGGACTGTGGTGTAATTACTTAAATGGATTTCTATGGCACCAGAATATATTTGTCTTCTACTTCTCCACAGGCGCTGTTGCCTCAGCCAGCACCATCAGCTTTATTCCCACTTTTCAAATCCATAAATCAGCTGAAAATTCTGCTTAAAACAGTAATTGTTGGAATTTAGTTCAGAAGAAGAGCCTAAAAAAGGCCTCTGACAACCTTTTATAAGGTGGCAATGTCTAAATTTGTTACCTCTTCCTGATGCTATTCTTCCCAAGAATTTCAGTCCATTGCTGGCATTTCAGGAGTTGCCTAAATTGATGGTCTGTTTGCACATTGCAGAGACAGGAAACCATGCAGAAGCACACAGATGTGTAATGCCTATACAATGAATGATAAAACCAATTATTATTCAGAGTCTTGTTTTTCCAAAGGTAATATATTCCCCTGTCAATAGCCATTATCCTTGTATTTAAATCTATGAATTGTTTTTTCACAAAAGCAGAGTTAAAAATACTGTATTTAGAGTATGTACAATATTCTCTTTGGATTATTTTGATCTGAATGTTAACAGTTAGCAATGGTGTTTCCATATCTAGGAGCACTTTTTTATTTTACTCTAATAATCTTATTTTGGCTGCTTCTCAAGAAATCCCCTGTCCTTACCATTACTTTCCTCAAAAACAAAATCATAACATGCAAAATCATTTTACGAATGAAAAGATGAAAATTACCTGAAAATGGGCCAACTTCAAATAATTTTTCACATGACTGAAAATGAACATGAGAATAAGAGTGTCAGTTACTGTCATCTGAGTGGGCATTGTTTTAATGGACGCTAAAGGGGTACGCTGACCAGAGAAATCAAATTGAGAAAAGGTTGGGGTGAACAGAACCTCATGTTCTGTTTCAAGAAAAGGGGCCTCTTGAAAGCTTAAAAAAACACTGGAAGTAGACGTATAAGCTGAGAAAATTTGGCAAGGAAGCCCAAAACCACAAAAATAATATCTACATTTTTTAGATCCCTGAAGAGGAGGAGAAAAATGAAGCAGGAGTGCCAATATTTATTTAAAAAAAAAAATTCTAAAAAACATTTTTGAAACCAATGTGGATGGAGAAATTATGATGGCACATAACACTAAGCTCATCCTGCAGAACATAGTATCACAAAAGCTTCTTGGAGGAAAGCTTTTAAGGCTTACAAATAAAGAAACATTTTATGCAGAAGCATAAGGAAGGGGAAATGTGACCTTAATGTAAACAAAAATTGAGAACATTTTATGAGACCAAAGTGTGCAAAGAAAAAATGATAGCATGGTATTTTGGTGAAATTTTAGAAGTGTTTACTCTTATGTGACTATGGGAATTGAGACAGAGAGCTTGTTCTTAAAGTGGCTTAAATGTATACAAAAAAAGAAAACAGTAAGAAGTCAATGAAATACTAAGATATTAAATTAATTTGAATTGTCCTTTCTGCCTATTTACATTCTCAATTTCCCATTTCAGAAAAGCAAAACATAAGGTGTTTCATTAATTGAACTTACCTGATTTTGAAATTTCTTAATAAATATGATTTCTTTATACATTTGCAAACCTTATTACAGTGTATGCATATTTTTCCTGCTAAATCTGGAAGTTGATCATATTCAGCACTTCATCAAACATTTTGAACTTATATAATGCTTACTCAATATGGTATTTCATGAACTCTAAGAGTCTGGTTCCATGCCATTAATGTCTGTCATTTTAATCTGTATTTAGAATACATGAAGCAATTATGCAATCTGCCATGTACTTGTAGTGAGCTCTGTGGTTTTAGATGTTTCTGGAGAAGAAAGTTTGCTGTATGTGCACAGGAGCCATTTGTTTTTAACCGATGATCTGAATTCAGAATTTCACATTGTCCTTGAAACAAATGGCCATTCTAGCAAACACTTGAAAAAGGGAAATCCAAATCCCTGACAGGAGAGAATGATTTTCAGTAATTGTTTTCATGTGTTTCTAACTTCTAAAAGATTATAATGATGCTAAACTATTTTATGAATACCTGTTGTGTACCTGGGTCAGGTGCATAAACACACTTTTGTGGCTGGCTCTAGATAGCTCTCTGCTGAAGTATCTATTCACTGTGATTTGTTTCTGTGATGTACTCCATGTTTTATTGACAGGCAACTTCTTTTAAGTGCTGAGGTTGCAAATTTGGAAGCATCTTGCACAACACTGATGTAGGGAACGTATCAAATAAGTTGGCAGGCTGTTATAAAATGATCAATATGAAATCAACTGCTGCTTTGTGACTGAAGCATATACTATTGCTTGCTATTTCAAATATAACTATAAAGGGTAGTAGTGTTTCCCACAATTAAAAATTCTGTTTTCTTCCCTTCCTTTTTTTTTTCCTTTCTTTTTCTTCCCCTGGCTTGTCATATACAATAAAAAAGATGAGGTGACCACAAATTTAGGTTTTAGATTTTTCATTATGGTCATCTTACCTCACTTTATACAGAAAGCAGGAGATACAGTTTCCTATCAGACAGTAGGAAGGCAAAAGACCCAAGTGGAGCCTTTTGGATAGTTCATGCCCTTCACAAGTGTGTGTGGTTATTTCTCAGGAGGGTAGTGTCAGACTAACAAAAATATATCTTTTTTTTTTTTTTTTTTTTTTTTTTTAAGTTTACCACAGAATTTCATTGTAAAAAGCATTTTCTCAGCCTGAGGGAATATTAAATATTCATTTGACAAGGATGGACGAGGGAGCTTCAGTGAGTTTCTCTTCTTTCCTTGGCAACTGCATTCACAGAAAAGTCTGTCATGAGAAGCTGTATCCAAGCTCCTGACCTGGAAACCTGGAACACCAAAGCTGTTTTACTTTTATTCATTTTGATAACATAGGTGTAGGGACTGCAGTGTAACTGAAACGAACCAGTATTTCTTCTTCCTGTCTTTTATTCAAGGTTGGCACACATGAGATAGACTCATATTTGGCTCTTGCAGGTAACCTGTCTTCCAGAAGTTGGTGATGGTGAATGAAGAATAAAACACAACTAAAAATCCTATTCAAACTAAAGGGCCTCTGTATATGGGGATGACAGGGGCTTATTCTGTGTTGGAAGAAACAAAACTTTGCTAGCTTAGTTAAAATAAAATAATAGTTGTAGCTATAATTGCCAGTGTTGAGGAAGACATGCTGAGTTTGGTGAAAATTACAGCAGTGGTCACATAATTCGGAACATTAAAAACACTGGAAAATAAAGAAAACTGAAGAAGTTACTAGGGCTGCTGGACGGGCAGATTGTGGATATACAACACAATGCATTTAAACATATATCTCCAAACATTTGAATCAAGTAAAAAGATGAATAGTTACTTTTGGTTGGGCATCACTTACTGACCTTACTCAGTCAAGACAAATCTGTTCAAATGCAGAGTGAATACTTTCCAAAATGTAAAAGATGAAAGTTGAAGTAGGAGAGTTAAACTTAGAAGAATGAAAAAGGATAGATCTGTAGAAGTTTCTTGTTTCTCTAGAAAAGAAAAGAAAATTAATTAAGTACCACATGGCAAAGGCAATACCTCATGTTGCCAGGTAACAGAGCCATCTAACAGATAGATGGGATTTTGATATGTGAACTACGGATGTGCCAGAGTTCTTTTCTTTAATGTTATAACTAAAATAGTGCTGTCCAGATTAAAGATAGTTGTAGCTACGCTTAAGTACTGGATAAAAATGTCTTTGTAAAATGAAAAAGTATCTTCAGTATCAAAATTGCAGTATTCTCAAAACCTTTCTGGTCATTGATAAAGGAGAAAAAAAAAGGCATTTAATTTCAGGAAATGGCCATTTTATTCAGAAGGCATAACTGAGGATCATTTTCAGTCTTTGGAAAAAAAAAATCTATTGGAACTTTGGAGTGTATCTGTGGAAAGGAAGCAAAAAGTGAGCCGATTCTACTATATGTAAGTACAATGCAACCATGTCCCTTGCTGGACTTGATGTTTGACATCATTAATACAAATGGTAGAGAATAATGAAGGAAATTAGGGAATAAGTGCTTAGAAAATAAATTAAAAAAATACACAACACAAAACCCAAGAACAAAGTTTTATTACATGCTAGTAGTTATATGCATTTTGCACTAGGTGTACACAAAGCTTGACTAATGTTACAAGTATCAGTTGATACTTTCATTGAGGAATCAGGTTAGAATTAAAACACCATAACAGAAATCTGGTTTCTAAAGGCAAATGATGAATTGCCACTGAAAACAGTAGATTAAATTCACATACATAGGCATTAATGAATAACTCCAAAGGGCTGTTTTAAAAAAAAGGAAATATTTAGCAATAAGCAACAATTCTTTGCAACAAGCTGGACAAGTGATCGTTCTTACCATAAAATTAGTGACTGAAAATAGATAGGATTTGTACAGGCTGCTTTCCTCATTTTCTTTATAGCACCTGATTACTGATTATTTCAATTGCAGAAGCAATGATCAAAATAAAAGGACCAGAATACCCTTTGGCATCCTTTTGTTATGAGATACCAAAAAATGGTATCAAACAGCAAAAATAAGCCTCAGTACTAAAATGTTTCTCTTGTGGAGATAATCTATCAGGGTTTCTAGCAGAATGGAAACTAGTATTTCTGAACTTCTAGTTAATGCTGTACTTCAAAATCCCAGCTGTTAATTAGCAATTAATTAATTATCAATAATTTAATAATTACTGAAGTAGTTTATGATTTAAAGTATCTTGACTCTTAATTTAAAAAAAAAAAAGAAAAAAAAAAGAGGGATCTTGATTATATCAGAAATAAATTTGAAAAATAGTCCCTTCATATCTGAGCCCAGTAGGAAAGCACTTCAGTAATGGTTCTACTTCTCTTCTGTAGAGTTTTTCATTTGAACATCCCAAGCTGCTTTCCTAATCTAATCTAAGTAAGTGCCACCAATAAATGTTTTTCCATATTACAGAACTCTGAGATGTAGAGACTTCTCCTTCTCTCTTAGGGTGACAGCTTCATCTTACTGCAATGCATCCTAGGAAATCTTTGTTCTTGGTCTATCATCTGCCCAGTGAACCCATTACTGTCTTTAAAGCATACCGATATTTCTGAGTAAATGATGAAAGGGTTTTACAAGACGAAATGAGCTTTAAACCAAATAACTACAGCTGATATTAAAAATTAAGTGTGCTCTGTTCAAATGTAGACATTGTTTGTTGACTGGTTTTTATTTTCTTAAACCCAGCTTATTTAAAGACATATATAGAATTTCATGCTTAGTCATGAAGTTTCAACCATTAAGACATGCCTAGAACAAGAAGTCTTCATGAGTCTTTTTAGGAGGAAAACTCATAAAACTATCAAAATAACGAGCACTGACTTTAAATATAAACAACAAATTATCAGATGAAGCACATCATAATTTTGGCTTCAGATAACTAGGTAACATAATTTCAGTGGTTTTTTTGTTAATGAAGTGGTTATTTCCAAGTTTTTATGAATAATGAAATGTACAATACATGCAGTCTGTAAAAAAATGTAAAATAGCCAGTCCTTCATTCATGTGATACAAGAAAGTGAAATGCTGGGGAAGGAAAAAAAAAAAAGTACAACTTTTTTAAAGGATTCAAATTCTGAAATACAAAATTACTTTGTTTTGGCTCTTACAACAATGAGAAGAAAGAATCCTGCAACAACGTCAGCAATTTCTGCTCTAAACTGTAGATATCTAATAATGGAATGTTTAGTGCATCTCTTGAAAATAGTGTTAGAAGAATGTTATAGAGGATGACAAAAACGGGTAGTATATCTTGGACAGGAAAACAATACAACAGAAATACTGAAATAATTGAAGTGATTTGATAGTGACATGATAATCTGATATTTCTAGGTCTAATAGACAGTTAAGAGGAGTGTAATTGAGGATAGTAATTGAATTATAGACTCTTTCCTTTCCTCTGATTTCCTATCCTTTCTACTGCTTTACTGGAGCGCTGCCTTAAGTCATTCATTTCATAGCTGGGTAAATATACCTCTGTGAAGTTACAGTTGCTTTATACTTAAGTAAGAAGAGGAGGAAGGAAGAGCCAAACAGTTTATGGCCAGCATACAGTGTACTTTTTGTGCTCATCTATAATAACTAAGCTGTGGTATATATCAAGACATTGTAAATGTATTACTGTGAATCATCTAAAATGTTAATACATAGGATATAGTTAGTATTAAACATTTTTCTTTAGAAAAAAAGTAGAACAACTGGAAACATTTTTGAAACAAAAAGGGAATTACTGAAGCATTGTGTTTTGTTAAGGAACTAATTCTTTGGTTAATCTGCTGGCTGCTATAGATCTGGTTACAATTATATACATTGCAAACTCCTCTCCCTGGGATACTGTTCTCATATTTTAGCTTTTTAAACTTAAGTGTTTTTCTCCCTTTTTCCTCTGCAAGTTAAGAACCTGTGTGTTAACCAAAATTAAGTATCAGTAGCAGCAAAATACATTCAAAGAAGGAGGGTGCTGAAATCTTCACAGTCATTGTTCTTAATCATCTGAATTTAACATACATGATACCAGCTGCATCCTAGCATCTGATCTCAATGAAAGATTGAAGGATAATTTGGTTTATTTAGCTCATCAGGGAGAAAGCTAAGTAGTAACTGGATCACAGTCTGTAATTAAAGACACAAGGAAATTATCTAATACTAGAAGACTAGTCTCACAGACAAAGGTGTCATGAGATCTAGTGGTTAGAAGCTAAAGTCAGCAGAGTTCAAAGTAAAAGTAAGGTACAGATTTTTAACCACTGCAAGAATTTAGCATATGAAATACTAATTCCATAGCTAGTCTGTGACCGACTGGAGGGAGCATATAGGCTCTTGTGTGTGTCTGGATGACCTTTAAAGAAATCAAGTCCTTCCCTTACTTTAAGGCTGTGTTTAGTTAGTGTGGAGAGCTGAGGTGAATGAAACAAGCGCCATTAGCCACAGTGTTGCTCTAAGTTTTGTCTCTGACTTCTTATGTAGACAGTCATATGGCTCAGTGTGTTCAGTTTTCATCAAGGGCAGTACTAATATTTGAATGTTCTTCAGTGTACTGAAGCAAATTTGTGTTTCTGCTGTTGTTACCATCGTTTCTGAAATAGACTCATCATGGTTATGAGAAAAAAGTTACGGAAAACATATAACAAAAAATCCATCTTTAAGCACCGAGTATACAAACTTAAACTAGTTTTTTTTTTCTGTACGAAAACATATTACTAACTTGAAGCTCCATCAGTGGAAAAACTCAAGGAATACAATTTCCATTACCATGAAGGATCGTTGACAGCAGCAACATACAGTCTCCTTAACATTCTCTTATACAGAAGTTGAGGGAGGTCAAGACTACAGAAAGCAAAAGCCTCAACTGAAAGAGGAAGGCATTGCAAGCTGGTATACCAACAGTTTCTATGTACCTAATGGGAGAACAGAGAAATTCAGTCTCTCCAGTCTCAAACCATTTTGCTTTTTCCTTTAGTGAAGGTGTTTGTTGTGTTTCATTGTTTCACTGAGGCTGCACCTCTCTTCGTTACTGCACTCTAGGGAAAGGTATGGTCTACCGAGCCTGGGAAATGCAGTTGGATGTAGTGAGAGGATGGTCCCTGCCCCAAATGACTGACTTATCATAGGATGAAGTGTCAGGGTCTCAGCTATGGGCAGAGCCCACCTGAGCCGAGGTAACAGCTGAAGGCAGCCTTTCAACAGATGGAAAGGATTGGAAAAGGCTTGTTCTACAATGCATGATACTGCTGGAATGATAATTCATGAGATAAGTTAATAAAGCTAATGCCTAATTAAATTGTGTCATTTTTTGTCTGTTTTCCTGGACATCCAGAAGAGTGAAAGAAGAATGAAAAAGATTATTTAGGTATTAATATCTAGTCTTAAATGAACACCTTCAATTGAGAAACTGGAATAAAAGAAATTGGAAAAGCAATGCTAATTTTTAACTGCTTTATTTTAAAATATCTCCACGTTAATTTTAAGGTGCAAAAATACAAACTGTAAATTTTGTTCATGGTTTGGGATATTAGACGTACTTCACTTTAGAAAAAAATATTGTGTCCACATACTGTTCTAGCTAATTTCTGCATTTATTGATGGACTGAAGGGAGTTCCAATTTGAGACCCTGAAATGAATGTGGATAGCAACTTACATTATTTTGGTTGTATCTTGCACAAGATTACTCAGAAGTAAATCTGTTATCCAATACATAACTGATGACTGTTGACATTGTTGGAAGACCAACAGTTTGCACTACCCTGTGCTTGCTTGTAGAGTTTTAGGTTTTTTGAGGAAAATAAGTTGATGTGACTCATGAGAAACAGATCTTAGGAGAGTATCAGCTTATGGTACTTACTGATATTCTTCTAACAGCTGTACTTCATTGCATTTTTTAAAAAAACATTTAAGTTCATATTTTTAACACATGGTTATTAGATGTTAAAGAGATAACAATTAACTGTACTTCACTGATGTGTAAAACGTACTATATTCTTATGCAATATTTTAATTAAAAAACTCTTGCTAACAACTGCCACCTTGACTTTCTTTAAAGGTCCTCGCCTATACAGAAGGACTTCATGGAAAATGGATGTTTAGTGAGATTCGGGCTGTTTTTTCAAGACGTTATCTTCTCCAGAACACAGCTTTGGAAGTGTTTATGGCAAATAGAAGTATGTCTTTGTTTATTTTGTTGCATAAAAATGTGCTAGGAGTTTTTTTTTTGTGTTATTTAGTAATCTTAGACTTTAAACTCTGTGCTTCCTCTGATAAAGTGCTTATGTCTGTGTTCAGTAATGCTTACTCTTGCATGTATTCCTTGCGTTTCATATTAAAATCAATCACATAAATCAATCTCACTGCTTTCTGTGCAGCAGTAAGATTTATTTATAAAAACAGATTATTGCATTTGGTAAATTCCTCAGATGTTTGATAGGAAAATTTGCTTTTTCTATGATCTCACTCCTCCATTTTCTGTAAATATTTTAGTGAAGTTTCTAAAAGTATATTTCCTTTTATAATTACAAAATGAATTAAAGTAAAAAGGACCAGATCAATAAATTAATCCAACAGTTTTCTGTATGTGCTACTCTGAAGCAGAGTTGAGTGATTGGTGAAGTGTGTCAGTAGTCTTTTGGCCTGAGGAGCTCTGATACAAGTTTTGATTTCAACAGGAGAGGGAATTAAACAATTTCTAGTCCTATGTGTTTTAATGCAGCAGTTAGAAGACCAATAGCCATGCCAACTATTGAACAGCTTCCCAGCCTGATAAGAGGTTATATGCATTAATGATAAGCTGCAGTTCCCCTGAAGTATACTTCACTCAGGTCTTCTACAAAATAGGGGAGTTAGTGCCAAAACATTAATCAGATAATGACACATAGGTATGAAGTATGCCAGGAGTTTCTGTTGTGACTTGGATCCCGAGGAGGATAAAAGTGGAACTGACTTCTCTTCCCAAATAAGAACCAAAGAGCTTTTTAAAAATATATGCAGGTGGAGAAACAGACTTACTAGTCCATATTACTTACTAGTCCATATTTTCTCTTCTTCATTTAGCTTCTGTTATGTTTAATTTTCCTGACCAAGCAACAGTGAAGAAAGTTGTGTACAGCTTGCCACGTGTTGGAGTAGGAACCAGCTATGGTTTGCCGCAAGCCAGGTATTGTAATTAAAATGTTTTGATTATTTTGTGCTGGTTATATTATACAAATTATATTTCTTAATATGTCCATACTAAAACATTATTCCTGTCATGAAACTCTATATTTTTCTTAAGGTTAGTCTGAGAAACAACACCCTTTATTTATTATATGGCCTGTTATTATGGAATAGAAGTAAAAGTATCGCAAATAAGACATTTGTTTAATCATTACAGGAAATTAGTACCTTCCAGTGAAGGACCAGAAAAACTTATACCTTATCTCTTTAAAATCTGTTTTTCAGTCAGGTTTTATAAATGTGTAGATGAACGTTCACTCTTGCTGTGATTCTTACGCAGGACACGGAACTAAATTGACTGGGTTTGTGTTTGCCGAATGAAAACTATTTTTTACATATATCTTCTCACTTGCCTTTTATATGAATGTGTGTGGGGTGTTTCTTCATTGCTCATCCGTATAGTGGCTATTTTGCAATTTTAAAGTTTCTTCCATTCATTAGTATAATACATTATTTTTCTTCTATTTTCAAAATAAGGAGGATATATATTTTGGAAAAGACCAACTATGGTTCAGTTTTAGAGATTTTCACATACTATGGACAGGTACAGTTTTTAATATCATCAATATCAAATCAAGCTATGTTCAGAAATAAGGCTGGAATTGTCAGATCTATACTGTAAAAGTAGTCATATTTCAGGGATGGGTAAGATGATCTTCATGTGTACTTTACAGAGTTGGAGGGGGACATTTCCTGCCTCAATTTTTTTTTTTTTCATTTAGAAATGTCTGTTCGGACCTAAAAATAGTTTTGAGGGTGCATCAGCAGAAATTTGTTGAAAAATGTTTAGGTTCAGCATTAATTTCTGGTTAAAGTGAAAGAATGATGAATAAAAATAAAGGAGTAAAGGAAACAAGAGAAAATTCAAAAAATATCGTGCTTTGAGTTACGATCTCCATTTAGCTTGACTTGGCCAAAAGCCAATGACTTAATCATCAGTATAATGTCTGGGATGTGCCTTTCTCTTTCTTTAAGTCATTTCATACAAACTAAAACTTCATAATGTACTTGTTTTATCCCACTGTAGAATGAGGAAATACTCTGAAGTGTCAAAGCATTTGCAGGATTGGAGAACGATCTCATTTCCAGCTGAACATCATTCCCTGTCATGAGCTCAAAAGTCTCATGCTGCCTAAGGCTTGATCTCTTGAATGTGCTGAAGTTCTTAGGCAAACTGCCAGATTTCTCAAGTTTTCATTGAGATCAAGGGGAAGTTGGGGCATTTCTTTGGAAGGTGCATCTTGTTAATATTTGCGTTGCTCTTCCAAATACTTAAATTAAATGAATTGCTGTCTCTAAATGGAAAGTAATAATATTCTTTTCTGAAATAAAAATGGCCACATGTTCTAGAACAAACAAAATGCAAATTCCTCAATCAGAATTTCATATCTACAGTGACATATTTTACTTTTGAAGTTCATATCCTTTGTGCATTATTCAGTGAATAATTGTCTGAAAAAGTTTGTTGATATATAATTATTTAGAGAAGTTTCAGCTTCAATATTATATGCAGTTATTTCCATACCTTTTTGATTAAAGTTCAATTTGAATCGAAAATGGGCTTGCTAGCCTTCAGAATAAATCTGGCATATGGTAGTGAAGTTGTTTTTATGTCTTTTTTTTTTTTAATATATAATCATGGTCTGATTTATGCACAATAAGACTGTGTAATCATGTTTTTTCCTTTTTTTTTTTCTATCTACATACTCTTATTGTCTTCAGTAGGATTGCGGTGGAGTAACTGAGGGAAAATTTGGCTCTGTAACTGTTCTGTAGTTAATATTTTGTTGATGTTAGAATGCAGTTTCCCTTCCTATGAATATACAGGCTTGGGAATGTTAATTTTAAAAATTATGTTTATTTGTGTGACTAATGTAAGGAAAAATTATGCTGAGTAACCAAAAGGAGCTGTTACAATGAGTAAAATGTTATCCTTTTTTTATGACCAGCTTTCCAGATTAAGCTGTACCTTAAAATATTTTAACAAAAGCAGATCTTTCTGGTTGTTTTGTTTAAGTTCTTTAGTTTTATATTTGTAAGTAATATTTCCTTTATGATAGTACTGTGATAAACTTTTAATATGAAGTTAAATACGTTATCATAAAGAACTGTGTTCATGATGGAAACATTCTGAAGGAGTAAATTACTTTTAATTCAGTATGTGGACTTTCAGTGTATTTCTGTTTTCATGGAGAAATCTTGCAATTAACAAAGATGGGAGGAAATGGGAGAATAAACCAATATGATCTAATGGCACAAAGCATTAGAAATTGTCAAATTGGTATCTCTTCCCAAGACTGTTACAGACCTGCTGTTCTGAGCGTCTCCAGTTTGGCTCTTTGATACCTTTCCCAACAGCCTGTCTAATGCTTTAATTCAAGAAAGCGTTCAATCCTGTGCTTAATGTTACAAAGAAGTAATTACATCCTTAAAATTAGTCAAACGTTGAAGTTCATTCTGGTTTGGTAATAAAATTAAACTGTCTTTGATAAATGCATTTTCACTGTTCCTGAACCACGTTGCATTGACTGCAGTTTCCCTATGACCTTGCCACATGGTACAACTGGACAGACAGTATTGTGCCTTTTGTTTAACTTATTTCTACAGCTCCATATGATTCTATGTAGGTAAAAGTAATACCTGCATTTTTGCAACACTATTAACAGACCACTTTTTAGGGTTTTAACACCTGAGGTGTAATTTACTGATGCATTTTTATTGAGGATAACATCATAACTTAGAAACGAACTGTGGGCTGCCTGATAGTTTTATAAACATACAGAGATCAAAGAATTGATAAAGATACAGTATCATACTTCACCACTAAACATGTGCTAGCACCTTCTGCAGAAATTCTATGGGCTATTAATGTATTTGGTAAATCAATAGCTCCAGTTATTAAGAAATACATATGATGGAGTTTTTGCTGAAAGAAAACATATTTTGGCTAGTACAGTGACTATATTCAACATCAGCTCAGCTCTGCCACGTTTTCCACATCAATAGCTTGGTGATGAATTTTCAGATCTCAGTATAGCTGTTTGTGGAGGTTGGATTTTTGGGAAGGAAAAGAGGTAGGAAAGCTAAGGTTTGATGTCATCAAAGCATAAAACGCCTTTTAGAGTTTTGATTAAAAGTGAATATTGATGAGTCTCTTGTCAGAAGCCAGTGAGTTTCCCAAGCCTTTTTTTTTTTTTTTTTTTTTTTTTCTGAGCAGGAGCAACACAACACAAAGCGTCATGCAGGTGCTACATTTTTGTTGATACTTAAAGATTCTTTGTATGAGATTGTAGCTAACTAAATTTTAAGTGATTGTGAAAGGGTGTGGGTGATGCTCAACACACAGGGTATATAATGTCCCTTCATTTAACAAACTGCCATGAAGTGTTTTCTAAACATCTTTCAAGCATATAAAACCTAAAATATTGTACCATCCCCTTGTACATCAGAAAGTCTTCAGCAGTTTCCATTTTGAGTAGGTATTTCACAGTTCCCTAGAAGCAAAGGAAGCACATTCATTTGTGCATCTTCATATTATTGGTGATGGCATATCGAAGGAGAGAAATGGTTTGATCAAAGTTGGGTGGATTTAGCAAAACACAAAACAGTGAGTCTTCCTGTGTTAACTGAAGGAAGCAAGTGTGGAACCAATTTATTGTGCATAATTTTTTTCCAGTCTCTGCTGAAACAACTGTGAAGCTTTCAAATACCTTAAATATAAATAAGGAGCTTTTAAACTATATTTTGATTTTCTGTAGAGTTTGCTCGAATCAGGTATTCAAATATGAAGTCCAGCACTTGACAGTTTATAGATTTTTGAGACTCCCTGGGAGGTTGTGGGTAAGGTCTAAAAGCAGCTACTAAGCTGTACTAATGCACAAATGTTGTTTCATCATGGGTGAAACAGAAAGTCTGTGACAGAAATGCTTTGTAAATTTAATGATCACTTTAGTATTTTTATTTGCTGCATTTATTAATTTGTATGTAGCATTAGTCATAGTTTACTGGGAACAATAAGGTTTTGAGAGTTCCACTGTAAAAGTAATTGTTATCCTATAAAATGCAATATGAAGTATTATTACATTCAGATAATTATTTAGATAAATTGTTTGGAAGAAGCATAATAGAAAAAATTTTGTAATGTCTCCTATGTCCTTGTAAAGTCTATTTATCATTGGCATACTAGAGTCTTACTGTAAAATAAGGCTAACCAAGCTGATAAGACTTATGTACTGCTATTTTGGGTAAATACAAAGATTAAAAAAAAAAAAGAAGAAAGTGTACCTACACTTGCATGGTCATTTTTGTATGTTCAATTTGTAAGCCTAAGTATGGCAGATGTAGACGACCTACATATTGACAGTTTAAACATATAATTGTGATAACTGTACACTCCAATCACATACTGGTACTCAGCCTTGCTCCACAAATAGGGTTTAGTGCATATGTAGGAGTATGTACATACATCTTTAGAAGTAAATGGTCCACAGTTTTGTAATTACTGCCCAATATGATACTTTGTATATTACAATATTTTAAAGAAAATACTCAGCATTCAGAGTCTAGAAATAGTACACTTACTGCGTTTAGTGTGACTGAAAGCTGTAGCATTGGGTAACCCTATTTACTCTTGACAAGCTATATAAATGGTATGTATATTCTTTAAATTCATGAATAGGCTACACATTAGGGATCCTCTTATTTTTAACATGTATAAACATTTTCTCTATTTTATTTGTAAGATTTAAGTTTTTGTAAAAAAAGTATCTGAGAAGATGTATTTTTTCTCCTTCCAAAGGCTTTCCTTGTCTTTTCTTTCAACAAGGACTATTTTCTCTAGAAATGAGTTGTGAGCAGTGAGGCTATTTCTGCTTGTTGCAGATTTTTTTCTCTAATGCATTAGTCTAGACTGAACATGGTTCCCTATATTTTACTAGCCAGGGACAATATATATGATGGGTGATTTAGAACTTCGTGCACAGTACTTGGTTATTGTGATGTTGTCAGATTGAACATAGAAAAGCTGAAGTTCTCTGCTTTTCTTTTCTCTTCCTTGGCACGGTAGTTTGGTTGTTTCTCCTTTATCCAGTCCTGTAAATTTTAGAAAATGTGTGGAAATTGATTATCTTAGAAACTTCTATTACTTTTTCAAATTTGAGTGAAATGCAATTCAGAAATTATTGAGAGACAGGCAGATGGACATGCGAGCAGATAACTGAATAAACCTTCTTTCTTTCAGAAACCAGGATATAAATAGAAATCTCAAAGCTTACTGGGATTAGGAAGGGTAACTGGCCATGGAGGAGGTGCACAAATTGTGGAATAAATATCTTCAACCCATGTGCTGTAAATATATGGCACTTTAATCTATCACTCACTCACCTTAATGAACTTACCTCAATGTATTCTTTTGAAATAGGGAAATAGTATTCCTCTTCTATTCCTTCTGGACAAGCTAGGCACCAGGAGGTCTGCAGTTTCTTTTACTTCCAGTCTTTTAACCAGATTCAGAATAAAATGATATGCAAAATATATTGTTCTGAATTATTACAATGCTGTAGTACTGGTAAAATAAAACACAGATCTTAATTTTAGTCATTTCTCAAATAAGGATAATGGTGTCTTCTTGACTTCATTAAACAAAATAAAAAAGCCTCTGAGAGAATCTGTAATTAATCACACTAATAACATTGCCCTACATCTTAACATTTAATGAGGCTCTTAAAATAAATAATTCTTTAAATGTATTTCCTAGGAGAATCTCTCTGGCCACTCCCCGACAGCTTTATAAATCCTCCAACATGACTCAGCGCTGGCAGAGACGGGAGATATCTAACTTTGAATACTTGATGTTCCTCAACACTATAGCAGGTAATGCTTCTGACTCCTTAATGCTTGATAATATGTTTGTGTTTGTCAAAGTCTTAAGAACCGCGACTTGGTAGAATACATTTATCCTTCTAGAATTCAGCTTCAGCTTTATGATATATTCTGAAACACACACATTAAATTTTATCAGAAAATGCACAACTTATCACTGAGACTTTAGATTCATGTATTGTTGTGAAGGCTGTTCCTTGCTCCCCTTCTGCCATTTCCTCTGCTGACAGCTTTGTCTGAAGCTTTATTAGAGTCAACAAACCATTGCCAGAGAGTGTCTGGAAATAATAATGGGAAAATGTAATTTCGCTACTTCATCATCCTCAGCAACAGCAACTAGACAGCAGAATAACAACAGTATGCTGCCTAGTACAGATGTCACCTGGATTGTGGTATGATTAGATTACAGCATCTTTTCTCATTTAGTTCTTTGAGCTGAAATATAATATCAGATTAGGTATTTAAAATGAGAAGTAACTACCATAGACATCCATTTGTTATTGGCAAAAGAAGAGCTTTTCTGGCAATTGTCAGTAATTAAAAATTTAAGATGGCATTATTCTTTCACCTCTCCCTTTTCTATGTGTTAACTCCTGTGGTAATTTTAAATGTAAAAAGCAGCAGTTTCCTATACCTTACACAAAGATTTCCAGGAGGTTGTCTACTATTATGATTGTTGCCTGTAGCACACATGCTGCTTATGAACCTGCCTGCAGAGAGCTTTCCTCGGACATTTCACTCCAGTGATCTTTAATTTGAAACCTAAATTAAATTCCACCAGGCATCACTTTGTACTCCAGTGTTATAACTCTTGTCTTTACTTGGTCCTGACTTTTATGCTTGAGGTTATCCTCGGGCCAGACATAAGACAAATATAAGTGTGAAACCCACAAGTAACACCTGTTACGTTGACCAGTCTGTGGACAGTAGCTGCGTTCTTCCCAGCAGGGCAGTGACAGAATTCAGGATCTGTCAAACTCACTTTGAACCTCTAGGCTTTGCCTTTCTGCTTATATGGTAGTCATCTTCTGTGCATCCAGTCTTAGAGACGTTGATAAATGTGTCATCAAATTACCTCAGTGTGATACAGAAGTGCTACCACTGAACAGTTGGAAATCTGAGGGCATGTTTACCTTGTGCAGTGGAGCACAAAGCAGAGTCCCTGAAGCTACCAGAGACCTGGGCTAGAAAGTCCATATGGTGCAGTCCAGTGCAGGCTCACCAGCTTGGTTCTCAGGCATTATAACCACAGTCCTGCAGATCTCTGCCAAAGGAAGGAGCCCTGCTGAGTGTTTATTACCTCTGGCACAGCGCCACAAGAGTGCCGCTATCCTGCTTCTGGACACCGGCCTGCCTCCAGCCGTGCCGTGTCTCTCGCACATCCGCTGCCCTTCTGGTGATGAGGAAATGCAGGCAGAGCCTCACAGGCTCCCCGACTGTCTCACCCGAACTTGGAGAGTTCACCGGGGAGCTGGGAGTCCTTGTCTAATACATTATCGACAGAACTGTCCTTCACTTGTAATTTCTCTCTTATATATTCATTTCTTATGTAAGCAGTGTGTCTAAACTCTTTAAATGAGAATAGACAGGAGCTGAGCCCATTTTTGATAAATTACTTCCCATTAATCAATTTAAAATTCCAAGGTCATTTATTTTTAGGTACATCACCAAAACATCCAAACCTGGAAGACATCATTATGTCTGAAATCAATTAGGAATTGCAGTGACACACTAAAGCATCCAGTATACAAGCTTTGTCCTGAAGAGTTTCCTTCATACTATCTCAGAGGTCTCACAAAAAATGTTTTTTGATCTGTTGTTCGATACTAGTACTGGTAGGCAGGCTTTATAGCCCAACACCCGGGTCATCTCACAAGGCACGTTTGTCTTAATGTCATCTAGTGTCATTCACCTGCCTTACAACAGGATGGCCTGATATTTGCATTCCAGGTACCACTTGTTATGGCCAAAATTTGGAGGACTACTGACTTTATTTTTTGGTGTGTCTATGAGTTTGTATTGTATTTGGAAAAGCTTACAGCAGTTTGGTCAGTACTGTAGTAGTGTCTGTCTCTGACTCAAAGCACTTAATTTCTGGCAGGTTTTTTTACCAGTTTCTTACTGGTAAATCTCATTTGTTCATGTAATCTCATGGTTATTAATTGTATAAGCTCACTTGCTCATTTTCATGGCATTGCCTACTGTCTTATGAAGTCTTTCAGCAGTGCCTGATCAAATTAAAATTCAAATTTAGGTAAAGACCATATCCCCCAAAAGGGAGGGATTTAAGTTTGAGTCTTTAGAAGAAATTCACCCTAATTCTTTGTCTCCATCTTGTATTGACTGACCTACTTTTTAAAATCATTCTTTTTAATGATGCCTTGAGGTCACAGAGATCAACAAATGTTTTCTTAAGGAGACCCAATATGCTGATTTTTAAAAGTTTTGAAAGTGACCAGTATTGGTTAAATAAAAATTAATACCCATGCCTACTCTGCTGCTAAGATGTGGGCAAGGTGTCGAATAACATTTTCCATGTCACAAAGAATATCCCTTACCCTGATTTTTGTTTCAAATCTGCCTGCATTGCTTGGCTTTGCTAAAGGGTCCTTACTAATCTATATATTTTCTGTTATCTTTTCTTTTTCCAAGAAGAATAACAGTCATCATGTCAGACGGGAAGAAAGTGTAACTGTAAGATCTCATAAAAGATTTTGGAGGGATGTCTAAAAGCAGCTGAGATTCTTGGGGCCTTCCCAATCAGCAAGAGTGCTGTCACATCTGATAGTGTTCCATCAGGATTAGTGAAATAAAGGTTCCTGCTGACATCTACTATGACTAATGCATGTTAGAATGGCCTTCAATGCAGAGGCTGTAGGAAAATACGATTGTATTACTATATTATAATATGCTTTCTATTTCTGCTTCTTAATTTTTTGAAGATTTTTGAAGATTCAGAGTCTCTATAAACATAGATAAATAGATTTCAGTTACTTGTGCCATTATAACTTCTTCACTCACTGATGCACTCTCATAGAAAGTTGTGAATTAAAAAAAAAAAAATTAGAATAAAATTTACCCTTGATAGCTTGACTCCATGCCAACAACACACACACCAAACCTTTTCTGCAAACAGCATTTGAGAATAAAAACTGACTGAAACCCAGCATACAATTCTACACATCTCAGTAAACTTTTTATTCCCCTTTGGAAAAAAAAAACCTAAATTTTTTCAACTTTTTGACAGAAGTAAAAAAAAACCCAAAGTTATTTTTTCGAAGATCACTCTGGGTTTGTAGTTCTAATGACATCTGCACTTCAGCTAGGAAGCTGACATCCAAAAACTCATTAAGAACTTCAGGATATTGCAAAGAATCTCATAATAAAGTTCTTGGCAAGCCAGAAGCCCAGCCACAAAGTGCACATGAGCTCCAAGTCCAATGGCAGTGGAGAAAGCTTCAAAACATAAATGTATGTTAGAAAGCGTAGTTCTCACATCCCCAAGTTGTTTCCTGGTTCCACCATTTCACAGTACTGTATTGCCAGGGCCTGAGGTTTAGAGTAAACATTAGGAAAAACTTCTTCACAGTGCCCAGGGGGGTTGTGGAGTCTCCTTCTCTGGAGGCGTTCAAAACCCGCCTGGACACGTTCCTGTGTGACTTAATCTAGGTGATCCTGCTCTGGCAAGGGGGTTGGACTAGATGATCTTTCGAGGTCCCTTCCAACCCCTAACATTCTGTGATTCTGTGAGATCTGGGATAGTGTGGGTTTGAGACCTATGAGGCAGCCTGAATGACACCAATGCTTTTACAGCTGTGCCTATATTTTTGTAAATCTGTTGAAAGGTATTTCTCCAAAATATTTCCTTTACAACAAATAGGCATTTTCTGAGGAAGCACTAAAAAAAATCAGTGTCTCTACCAGAAATACAGTAGTGGATGCAAAGTACCTCTATTATATGTTGCCCTTGTTTTGATAACACTGAACTGATAACTGTCCAGATACATCTGTGTTAAACAGAAGCAAATTTTTACATGGACTGTAGACAGGACCCTCAGGAGTCAGAAGAAAATACAGGATTTTCTACTTTGTGCAGAACGATAGAGTACTAAGTTTCTGACTGCCTTTGCCAAGTAAAGACAAGATGTGTATTTTCTTTACTTTCTTCTTTGGAAATCCAATTTCCAAATACATTTTTAATTATACTCTTTTGTTATGAGATCCCTTAAGAAATATTTCCTTAAAAGATAAAACTTATTTGCCAGTAATTGTTTGTGTAGGCAGCAATGCCCTATAGCTATTTAAGCAGCATCTTTTCTAAGAATATAATTGTTTTTAGCCACTGAGAAATATGTGCATCAAAGTTTTTTTTATTCATATTGCCATTTGGCTCCTACTGGATTATTCAGCATATATGAGCTAAAGGTTAGTCACTTAAATGTGGAGGTTTGGCACTTGAAAAGTGTAGATTACCTGCTGGTAACTGACGCATAGGTCCCTGCATTGTTTTTTCTTCTCTTTCAAATAAATAGAAGTCCATTAATAAAGTGGTTTAATACACTTTTTGCCAATTCTTTGTAGTTTCCTTTCTTCATACAGTGATGCTTAATTAGTGTCTGGCCCTTTACAAAACAGTAAGAAATCACTCATTTTTTTGTGATCCTTTTCTGAAATTATTCAAGAACCAGCAGCCTTGGAAGAGAGATGTTCAGAAGTGAAACTTCTGACACAAACTCATTTCTTTCATTTGTCACATGCAACTGGGTCTTTTCCCACATGAAATCTGTTGTCTGCTTGTTAATGCTGTTAATTTCATACATTGGTTGGTCTCTGTAGAACAGAACCACTGAAATAAATACACAAACTCTCCTTAAATCTCTTTCTGTTTTGCCAATATGTTTGCTCTGACAAGCACGGCCACTGGCTATTCTGTAAGTTCTTAATCAATGTTTGAAATAACGAAGCATCCCCTTGGAAAAACTCCTTCTTTCTATAACTTTTTTTTTTTTTTTTTTTTTTAAAATCTTTACATCACCTTGTTACCAACTCTGAAATACTGCCTGACTTTGTTTTTAGTTTATCTGTTTCTGTTGTGATCTGTACTCATGACTTAATAACCATCTGCTTCAGCTATCTGCTTCAGTTTTCTCTTTCTAGATCATTTCCTATCCAAGGCTATATGATCACCAGCAGTTGCACTGGCCTGATGACTTACTGCAACATCAATTCAAAATCGCTCTTCATTTTCAAAATTCTTGTCTTCAAAAAAAGTCTTGTTTCAACCTGTTTCTCTGGCCCTCTAGCCAACTGTTTTCTCACCTCCCTGTCCTGTTTTCCAAGGTCTTCACCTCTTTTTTGCCCTTTTTTCTGACTCAAGCATATTTCATCATGTTTACATCTCTGGGTTTTTCTCCCAAAAGTAAACACTGCACTCTGCTACTTATCAATCAGTCTCAGTGTTACACTCTCTGTGCCCCTGTTTTTTGTCCTGATTGTGTAGACATAAGCCTTCCTGGGCACCTTCCCCCCCTCTCCTACCTATTGCCTTCTCAGGGTTCCTTTAGCTTTGATGGTTTGGAAGCAGCTATGATTATACGAATTGTCCTTTCTTCAGGCACATAGGAAAAGGCCATATTGCATGTGGTCAGCATGTATGTCAACTGAACCCTCTGGGTGATATAGGAAGCAGGTAATTTTCACTATTCTCAGTTACAAGAATTAGTTACAAAGTATTCAAAAGTAATCCCACTGCAGCAAAAGGAATCAAGAAGAGTGGGAACAAGAAGTCAATTTGTAATATGGTTGGAGTGCCTGCTGTTTGAGTTGGAAGACTAGTTTTCAAATCTATTTCTCAGTATTTAACAGATTTCTCCTGGTTTGTTTTTTTTCCTTTTCAAATTGCAGTATATTAAATTTATGTTTCCATTTGTATTTATTGGAATTTTAATTCTTTCAAATCCTACCTGCCACAGCTTTTAAAAGAAGTGGAGAGTAATTGTATCCATAATTTTTGTAAGTCATTTCTTGTAGTGGAAAGGGATTATTTTTAAAGGTTTGTGGAAAAAAAAAAAAAAAGCCAAGACATCTTCAGTCAGGTAATAAATTCAGATGAACTTATTCTCCCTCCCCCTTTTTTTTGCCTGTTTAGCATTTTCCACTTTTTTTACTCTGTGATGTACAAGCCCTCACTGGTTAATTATGTATATATTTAGCTACTGCATGTGTTGGGCTTATTATTGTCATCTAATTAGATGTAGCTCAAACTACTTGCTTCTAGAAAAATCATTAAAAATTCTTTCCTAATGACCTAGAGATGACAAAATGTCTGTAAAGTGTGAAGAAGCAGACAAGCACAGGAACATCGCTCTTAAAGAGTGTTAATCCAGATGCTGCAATCATCTAATTAAACAATATTTTGCTGTCATTAACATTTTCACCAAGGAATTGCAGTTATAATTTCTTTGTCAGCTGTCTCTAGCTCACTTTACCTTCAAAACTAAAGTGCCATATAAAAACATTAAATTGGATGGTTTAATTAAAAAGTTTTTTTATAATGAAGAAACATATCCAGTATTTCTGAGATCTCATTTACTATGCCTCAGTTTTATTGTTCAAGTAGATTAGTGTCACAGGCTTGCAATATTTAATATTCAGCCTTTAATATTAATCTCTGTAAGCCTACTTGGGGAAAAATCTGAAGCGTCTGAAAAGGTATTTGGGCTACCAATAGCAGTACAGGTTTATGTTTTTTTATTTATTTAGCTAAAGAAAGAACTAAATCATTCTTGCTGGAAGCACCAGACAATTGATGAGATGGCTATATGTATACATATGCTCATTTTACTCTGAAAGTAATCATTGTGAAGCCAGAACTGATCAAGAAAGCATTCCTAATAAAGTAAAACCACTAATATTTATGCATGTTTAGAATTAGGGATTTGTAATCCCATTATAGGCCTACATCACTGTCCTCCACTCAGATAAGCATAGATGTGTGGCCTTATCTTATTGGGTAGGTTTGGTTTCCTTTCACAGTTTAAATTATGGTTCATATTATTGACTAATTTTATTCTTTGATATTAAAAAGGAAATTGCTGAATTAAGAAAAAAAATCACTGATTTTTTACTAAACAGTTAATCTTCATAAAGAAAATGTGGTTTATAAATATTGAAGTAGGAGAGAAGTAAATATTTTGTTTATTTTTTCACAAGACTGTGGTTATATTTATCAAATACATAATCATGAAGGCTCTATTGTTTCTAACTTATCCTACCTAAGCAGAGAGATAAGCTGCTTTAAATTATTTCTCATTGTGGAGTAAAGAAATACAAGAGTTACTGCAGATATTTTGTTCATGTTCATGATATTTTGTTCATGTGTCCAAACTATAAGTAACCTACCAAAATCACACAGCAAAGAAGATCTTGTGTATAGCAGGTAGGCTCAGGATTGCTTTTTTCTTGATCTATTCACATAGTTTTGATTTTCCAATGTAGAATACGAACAAAAAGTCAAAATCTTGTTGACTGAATATAGACATTGAAATGGAATTAATATCAGAATTAAATAAAATATGGAAAACCTGAATTTTGAAATAAAAAGTAATTTTGGATAACTCTAACTTTTCTTTCAAAGTTTTGCAAAAGGATGTTCTCACCTTTTCAAATGTTTCTATAATTTTTTTCAATTGAAGAGCTTTATTACTGTGAACTTTTTTCTGTAAATCTATTGATTCTGAAGAATCATAATTTTTGTTTATGCCTTATAATAGACTACAGTCATCTCAGTCTTTCTCTTTCTGAATCTCAAATTTATTTTAGTCTGCTGTCTACATAAACACAAATGTCTTTCTTTTCTGGAAGCTTTTGTACACTCTTCTAGTAACTTCATTGAGGATTCTGATGGTGAGAAAAACATTTATTGTGTAAAGGTATAGTTTTATACAGGCCATATTTTATAGAACCTTAAATTTGACAATATCAACAACATACAGATTGTATGTAATTATTCCCTTGCAAAAGAGGAAAATAATATCCTGACTTGATGGATGTGGGAACTGAAGCAGAGTTGTCTTACTTCAAGACATATAGCTCCCACCCCAAAAAAAAAAACCCCAACAAACCAACAACCTAAATGAATTAATGTTCTGCCAGAGAGAACCTTTCCTTTTCCTCCTTCAAATGGATAAATGCTGGTGTATTTCTTGGTTTAATTGCTTGATATGTTTTAATTCTGTCAAGAGTGGTTTTGCATTCTATCCTTGTTGATATTAAAGAAGTGTTTTTGTTTCTGTCCATCGTTATTTGCGTGTCGCACATGGTACTAGTATTGCTATTTTTATCAAAGTTGTATTTGCACCTCAATTTTATTTTATTTTTTTATTTTTGTGAACATCTATGTGTTCAAAATTTAAAAATGAGGGCACAAGTTGTTAACAATATGCATTTTTCCTGTTTTCAATGAAACTATGTACAAAATAGAAACACACTTCTTGTTCATCAACTTTTATTGAAAAAATAAGGTGTTTGTAGAGCAGTGAAAGTTTCACATTTCATTGAAGCAGAGCTGATTTTTGTGGAGAACTGCAAATGCTACTCAGAACAAGGAAGCCTGTGTTTTCCTGTGCCGGGTTTTGTACCCCAGGAATCTGTCCAGAATCTGGAAGGAAGCAGTTAGTGAGACAGGGCTGTAAATCTGAGGCAGGGCTGGGAATTGTTAACCTGGGTTATTTCAGTCTGCTAATTATATTATATAAATACACACACACATATATTTATGACCTGATTCTTTTTTAAAGACTCATGTTGCATATTGTGTGGTTCTCAGTAAATCAATATGGTGGATGGTTCTGTGCTAAGCAACTTAATTTGTCTTATCACTGAAATGTTAGATACTACTAAATACCACCTGACACAGAAATAACAACCTTTCCCAAACACACTTTTCCTGGTGATGAATTTACAATTTTCAGTTCACTTCAGTTGCAGATTGTTCTTTTGAAACTATGTCTAAAGATGGCTTTCACACATTTGAGCTGCTGGGATAGTAGCAATGTTTCTTTCAGTATGTTTGGAGAGAGTTGCCTGGGGCAGTCAGCTCTGTCTTTTAGGGGGAAGAAAATGTTTTTAATTTTCAAAGTGGTTATGAAATAGTGTTAAAGCAAACATGACTGCTTTCACTTTAGTTCCACTACTGCAGTGAAATCTCACTTCTTCAGTGAAGAGCTATGGGGAATAATGGATTAATATGATCTATCTAGGACAGACCTAGATTTGGAGACCTCAAATTTAGCCCCTTGCTGTTTGGAGTCTTGATTAATCTTTGCTAGCTAATGATACTGCAAACAGTTGCTAGGAAAATAATAGTCTAGTTGTTTTAAATTCCAGCATTTATGCTATGAAGATAGCTTCATGGAAATAAAAAGGAAAATGTTTATTGGCATATTGTGTGTTTTAGTTGATCTTGAAAGATAATGTGCTCTTTATATTATGCCAACTTCTGCGTTGACTTTTGATTCAAGATAAGTTCATCTAAATGGCTACTTTTGTCTGGAAGATTTATACATGATTCTGTTAAGTGGTGGGAACTGGGAGCATGTGATGCAACAAAAGTAACCTCTAGATTGTTTTTCAGCTGGAGAAGTGGACACTATTTCCTAATTCTTAAAACATTTTCTTTCTTAATAGGACGAACGTACAATGATCTGAACCAATACCCTGTATTTCCATGGGTTCTAACAAACTATGAATCTGAAGAGTTAGACCTGACCCTTCCAGGCAACTTCAGAGATCTTTCAAAGGTATGCATCAATTCTGTTAAAGACAGACAGACAGCCCTTTTAGGAAGAGATTGCATTTTATATTTATAGACTTTTCTATTTTAGAAACATTTTACAGTTTATGCTACTTCCGTGTCCCTGACCGATCTGGTTGCAAACATGCAATTCCTCCATACCTTCTGACTTATGGATCATGAGACTACTTGATCTCACTAATTATCTCCCTTAGTGTATGAAAGCTGATCCTGTGGAAATAAAAAGCTTGGACTAATTTTTCACTTCATTTTGCAGTGGCTAGAAGAGTAATATAATAGCAGCACCTCGTTTTGGTTTAATAATTATTCAGTAAACAAGCATTTTGTATTTTAGATCCTGGAGTATCTGATCTGTATCATTATTTGTGGATTTTGTCCTCTAACTGGACTTGAGCATTTAGTGCTTTATAATAACACAGTTCTTAGTAATTGTTTCTCTAGTACCACCAGACTGCCATCTATACCCAACTCAGGTATGCTGATTGTGTCAACCGCCTGGGGAGAAGGTGTGTCCTGGCCAAACATAGCAGAAGCATATGGAGGGGCCAACTGGAATAAACACAAAAACCAGAGTTTGAAATTGAGTTGTGGGAAGTATCTTTCCTGGTTCCTATCAAATAAGAAAGTGTATGTGCTTTCTTACCAGTGAAGGCCGGCAGCCTTGCAACATCCTCAACTGGAGTTTTCTGTTGTCTGGGCATGACAGCTTTTGTGCATCTTTGCCACAGTTTCTCAGCTAGTAGGGAGAAGTTGCTCATATAAGTTGAGTGAGCCTTGAAACCATGGGAGTCTATGTCACTTGCTGACTTAAGGAATGAGGCTGGAGAGGAGAAAATTACCGCAAAGTCTGTTCAAAAACCCTGTGCTGCAGCCACTGCTTTCACTTCTGCTGCTGGTCAGGGATGAGAGTTTCTGGGGCTTCTGCCTTTACGTCTGCTTTTATTTCCTTCTCTTCCTGAAAGCACACATCTTGGGCAGTAACAGAGAGATCCCACCTTGGATATCTCATACTCCTATTGGAAGGAGTGTGTTTGCAGTTGATGCAGTTCAACTGTTCCTGGAAGCCTGCTTTTGTGAGACTTCCAAAATAATTTGAGTAGGACTTGATTGCTTAATAGCAGAGCAGCTTGCTTAGCAAGACCTAAGTATCCTGTACCTTTTTTCTTAGATAAATGCATAAATAAAAATGGAAATTAATCTACATCCACAGTATGGCTCAAATGTAAACAAATTGGTTGAGACTCACAAACTTCTGACTTTTCACAATATTATAGGTATGTCTCACAAATGTGTTTTTCAGTTCTGTAACACTATTGTAATCTGTGCCAGGAACAATAAAAGAAAATCTACAGATGTGAGTTAAATAAAGACCAGTGATCATCTTGCACTGTCTTGTTCCTTAGCGTGTATAAAAATATTTCTGTTTTAGAGTTGTTTATAATGATAAACCTTTCACTATGGTGCTTACACTTTCCAAAATTTCTCAAACTAATTTCTTTCTAACATTAATAGCACTGTGTGTGGTGAAGGGGAACAAGATGAGACAGCTTCTCTTGAATCCTTCATTAGGTACTTAGTTTTGGTTGAATCCAAATTTTTATGGCAGCCTATTAAGGTATGCAATTGCTACAGGAAGTAGCATGATAGTTGAATAGATAGGTTTTCCTCATGAGTTAGTAAAGACTCATTATAGCATTAGTGCTTGTATAGCTTATGAAGTATCACTGCACTCCTAGTAATGCTCTCCCTGGAAAGGAAATGTAAAATCAAGTCCCTCATTATTTATTTTTCTTCAAGAATCCATGCAATGTGTACAGCAGTATTTTGCCTGAGGTCCTTTTCATACCCAATTTGATAACTGCATTCTCTTATTCCAAAGCTACCAGTGGTTTCCTCTGGAAAAGCTAGGTTTATGACCATTAAAAAAAAAGCCTACACAGAACTAGCTAAGGAGAATGGTCTGGCAATATCTGGGCTGCATTTATCCATGGATGTATGAGAAAACACATAGGCAATCTGTAAAGTGTTGTGGGATCCCTCAGGATAAAAGAGGTGTAATTGTCAGATTTTTCTAGTGTTTATTGTAATAACATCTGATAGGTTTCATTTCACAGTGGTTTTAAAAGGAAAAATAGATTAATGGTTTTTTTTAAAAGTCAGTGGCCAGTTAATGTAAAATGCCTTATGTTTTGCACTTGGGCTGTTATGCATTACTTGCATCCTGTTTCAATTTTTGCATTATCAGTAAAAATCTTCAAAATCAGAATGTATCCGAAGTATTTACTAGGCAATTCTGTTTTCATTTTCAATATTGTCCTGTATCTAGGCCCTTCTTCCCTTATTAGGGAGGTGAATCTGAGTAGGCTAGTGCTTAAAAGCAGGAGTTAGTGATTTATTGTTCACATTATTGAACTGGGGTGTGCTATCAAGCCTCAGCCAGACCTCTGGGGCAGGCAAACACAGTATCCTTTCCTTGAGGAGCCACTTCCTTCTGTCAGATTTCACCCTGCAATGGAGAAATGTTCCTGCGGATCTGATGGCAAGTCAGAACCTCCAGCTAAGTTGTTGATGGATAAAATCTTTGTCAGTTCCTGACCTTCTGTCTTGCTGCAAGTTTGCCCTTCTTAGGTTTCACAAAGCCTCAGTCTAATATTTATTAATTAATACCCCTCAAACAATCTTTTGAAATGATTTAGAATTCTAACACTATTACATATGTGTG
Organism: Actenoides lindsayi; assembly: GCA_025331215.1. Lineage (NCBI taxonomy): Eukaryota > Metazoa > Chordata > Aves > Coraciiformes > Alcedinidae > Actenoides > Actenoides lindsayi. The sequence continues at coordinate 10,683 of WTSP01005301.1, read as the reverse complement.
GTAAAAGCCACAAAAGCAATGAAATGAAAAGAGAAACCACCTGTCATGTTTTGTTATGTTGATTCACAATAGTTTTAGTAGTTAAATGTAGATTCTGTATCTAGCGTTATAAAAAATAATGAATTTGTTTATTATCACACAAAGTTCATACACAGCTCCAGTGTCAATTATAATAATTGACAGTAGTTCTTTTGAAATTTTGTAACCTTTGATTACTAGGCTCCCTGTATAAAATATGATACACCAACTTTGCGATATCACAACTCCGAAGTGAACATCCATGACAAATGCAATTCATATTTTTTGTGGAAATGAAATTAGATGTGTTTGGTTTGCTTAAGATGTCAGTGACAGGGTAAAACATACTCCCTTTTTTGCATTTAGTTCAAACTTAAATATTTACATTTCTGCGAAGCTGTCTTGAACATGTAACTTGTCCTTTCCTTCCATTCCATTTTAATCTCTTTTTATGTAGTGCTCCTTATTGTGGTACTTTTACATCCAGATGTTGGTAGTTCTCTCAGAACAGTTAAATATTAGTCTGAAAATTCCTCTGCCCTTTTTCTTTGGAGTGTTTGCACATTATCCTATCAAGGACTTTTTTTTTTTTTTTTTTTTCTTTTACATGTAATTTAAGATTCAAAACCAGGGTGCATGGGCATGGAAGGTGCCGTAGGAGTAGGATGTATTGCACCTCTCATTTGATTAGACAGTGTAGGCTCAAGTTTTCATTACATACACAAGGTTAAAGGTTATATTTACTGTTTGACAGAATGAAAAGCTAATGAAAGACGCTGTCATAGATACATAGATTATCTTTTCACTATCAAACCTCTGGGTGATCTGCTTATTTTCTTCTTTACTGAGATTTCCTTCGGTATTAAACATTAGTTCAGGAAATATGTATGCAGCCCATACTGTGCACTGAGGTTTTTGGGCTTTCAACACACTTAAAATGTGATATGGTTTGTTTGTGCAAAATAGGAAGAATTTGACTTCTAAATTATAGTGAATGCATGGGTTTGACATGCTGCACTGTCCCTGCTCATTAGAGTGTAAATGGGAATTTCTCCTCATTTACTTCCAGTCATACATCCTGTTAAATAAAATGATTTCTTCACCCGGCAAAGTAATACTAATATTGACATGTGTATGAAACATCACACACCCATTCATTGAGTGGAAAAAATTATATTTTGTTAATATAGAAGGTGTTTGACTGACGGGTGGTGATAAGCATAACCACTTTTCCTTATTACTGTGCCATTTCAAGAAAAGGAAGTGATAAAGCCCCAAGGCTTCTAAATGTAATAATGCAAATGAACGCATCGAAGTGTGAATATTTCAAGGCAGACCACACTTAATACTTCCAAAAATGTGTATGCTGTGGAATGGAGTTTATGGGTTTATCAAGAGTCAGTCTCACTGGAAAAATTAAATCAGTTTCTGTAACTTAAACTTCTCTCTTTACCACATGGAACTCTACCATCAGGAGAAAAATGAGTTTGATGCTCATTTTGCTTAAGCCACACAGTTAAACATTTTCTTTCCTTAAATAAAAAGTTCATTTGCTGATTGAAACTCTGACTCTTTTAATCAGAACTCTTATATTTGATAATTTTGATATTGATATGCTAAAGAAAAGCTGCTTACAAATTTAGATAAAATTAGAATTTATTTTAAACTTTCAAGTACTTTTCTAAGGTGTCCTGCTTAAAGGTTGTTCTTTGGTATTACTTAACAAAAAAAGCAAGCAGCCAGGAAAAGTTCAGTCTGTACTCAGCCAGAGCTAAATAAAGCCATGCTCAGAGTTTCTTCAGAGTTTTTTGCACCCAACTGCAGTTTTACACATTACATTCAAAAAAAAAAAAAAAAAAAAAAAAAAAAAAAGGTGATAACCAGATAAGGTGTCTGCTGCATGAATTAGATTCAAGATAAGTACAATACTCCAGTGGCCAGATAAATAGAATGCTGTGTTCATTTCTGCTCTCATAAGAGAATATAGTTCTATGAAGATAGCTGGCAAAACAGTAAATATTACATAAGCTAACATAACGTGTCCAGTGGATATAAGCAGTAGCTGTATTGACAATACACTGTTTCAAAGGCCAGATGTCTAAAGAGATTAGCCAGATAAAAAAGAATGACATGAATAGCAGTGTGTTTTTAATGTTAAATTCTTACTTTAATTTTAAATGGAAAAAGAAGCATAAAATAAACTCAAAAAGCAGTTTTTAGTGTATCAGAAGTGAAGTGCTTGAATAGGCATTGTCATACAGTGAGTTGTTTTGCTTGGTCGGAGTAAAGAGTATCTTATAAAAGCATATTATGAAAAGTTAATGGTATTTGATATGAGTTCTCACAGAGGGCCTTTTAATAAAAAGGCAAATGTTGTGTTTGGAATAAGCATTTTATAAAACATTATAGAAAGAACTTTTTACTTAATGTGCAGAATAATTTGTTTGACTCAAATTCAGTTCCTATATTAGACTTATGGTTAAGGTACTGGACAAGACATAGTACATGGATTGACCTTTGCCTTTGTATTGTTTGTGAGAGTCATTTTAACTAGTTTACACAGCAGGAATCTCAGTGAAATGGAAATAACATAATTTTCTTCCATTATGTGAAGATATAGGGATTGACCCATAAATAAAATTTATCTCCATTTTATAGCCATCTTATCAGATTAAAATCACAGTTGACTTTCTGGACTGAGAATGGCACTGTAATGCTATGGAAAAGTGATCAAAACTCCATATGCACTACACATCTCACAGAAATGTGAAAGACTACCATTGTTGCAGAACTTGTCATCTAGCAGGACACATACAACATCAGAGTACAAATGAGTTAGTTGCTAGTTTGTACAACTGAGATTTAGTCTTTACAGAAAATGCATGTCTGTACTGAAGGATGAACTGTTACCATTTCTTTGGGCAGCAGCATTTTGCCATGTGGACATTTAAAAAGCACTAAGGAAACCAGGGACAGACCTCTCTGAATTGACTTCATGCTATTTTATTTCTGCAAGTTTTCACTTTCAGACAATGCCTGCTCAATTGGTACACACAAGCTGATCTATTTGTGATTAATCAACAAGTTTTTGAGTTACACAATAAAAAAAAAAAGAGATAGCTGAGCACTTTCCATTAACATTTTCAATGTGCATTGTTTCCAACATTGGGGGAGATTTAAGTTCTTTCTGTTAATGTGCAGAGAAGTTGTTCACATAGGGGTCTCCATTACTGCACAGAAAAAGAGAAAAAGGGGGATCAGATGTTCCTTGTATTTCTATGCCACAGACCAGACATAACTGATGTAATGCTAAACCAGAAGCTGCAGAGTTGTATGTATGAACATGGGCAGCTTCTAGCTCTCCTCCCTGTGCAGTGCTGCACTCAGACAGCTGCACTACTGAGATTTCCAGTTGTCACCTCTGCATAAATGTTGCTGTGTTTGCACACCAGCCCCTCTAGAGCTAGCTCAGGGATTTCTAGCACACTTTTGTTTTGCAAGCTGCAGTTATACCTAAGCAGTTTCATAGAATCATAGAATCATTTAGGTTGAAGACCTTTAAGATCATCGAGTCCAATTGTTAAGCCGGCACTGCCAAGTCCACCTCTAAACCATATCACTAAGCACCACATCTACACATCTTTTAAATACCTCCAGGGATGGTGACTCAACCACCTCCCTGGGCAGCCTGTTCCAGTGCTTAGCAACCCTTTCAGTGAAGAAATTTTTCCTAATATCCAATCTAAACCTCCTCTGGCACAGCTTGAGGCCATTTCTTCTCATCCTATCACCTGTTATTTGGGAGAAAAGACTGACACCCACATCGCTACAACCTCCTCTAATTTGACTAAGCCATACTTAACTAGTGAAATTTGATTGTCCTGGCAATGAAAATAAAAGTTATCAATGGTGTAAGAAGTGTTGAGCATATAAACTTTTTTTCTGAGACTGGTGGCCTATTAGTCTAAAATCCATCTTCCACCATGGCGGAGAGGCACTTGTGCTATAGCACATCTCACTCCTTATGCATTCCAACCCAAATTCAATCGTTCCAACCTAATTTAACTGGCAACAATAGAAATCTCTGTGAAATGAAAAAAATGAACTTATATCTCCTGAATGCCAGGCTACCATCCACCATCCAGATAACTAGTTCATCCAATCCAGGATCTGTCCCAAGATGTCGAGGTGAGACTTTCTTGCTGAAGACAAGCTCTACCTCACCCCCTTGTTTCTTTTTTCCCTTTTCTCTGGTTCAAAGAAGGGTAATTCCCATAAAAGATTCTTCCCAGAAATTTTCACACTAAAACTTCCATACAATGCAAGAAGAGAGATGACTGTCATGGCATTTCATATAAAGAGTCCATTTTATTCAGAAGATATTTTGTGCATTTCAATATTTTTCTTCAAATGAATCCTAAAGTAATTGAAAGAAAACTAGATCCTGACTCTGAAAAGAATATTGGTGAGGATGAAGGTAATCTTCAGAATACAGCTTTTTAGATTTACCATTTAATAAATTGAACATGTGTCTTCTGAAAGTAGATTATTTTAGCTACTCGTGCAGGCATTTTTACATGAAAATGAGAATGCACCATCTTACAATCTTATATCTTTTATCTGTTAAATTGAAATAACACTTCTCCCTGAAGAAGTTAGAAAACATGATGGTGTGTTTGCATTAGTGTCTTACAGGACTTTGGAAAATTATTGCCAAGTTCTTGAGAGAAAGTACCTTCTTCATTACATACAACTTTATCCCTATATATACATACATTTTTTCTTTCTTTTTTTTTTTTTTTTTTAAGTGGCATTTTTAAAGCTATGGGTTAAACTGTCATTAAAAATTTGCTAGTCTATAAAATAAAATACCTTGTAATTATTTTTGAGGATTAGTTATGCTTCACAGTTCTTGTTACTGTAATCAATTTACAGTGAAGAATAAAAACACATAGCTTATTTGATGAAAGATCACCTTCAAATATATTTTGAAAGACCTAGAGTTTTGATTTTCAATCTTGCATGAATCACTATATCCCTTCTCAACTGTGCCTTCAAACATATATGTACAATGATGTGACAGATGACGCCTCTGTCTTCCATAGCCTCAGAATTCACTGCAGTGTAGGGTAAAATGCACCTTCACAGTGGAGGGAAGAGATATTCTCAGACTGTTTTTCCATTACAAAATACATTCTCACGGATTTGTCTGCCATTTTGTGTTTCCTTCTCAGAGGGGGTGACTATTTCCTGTTAACAGGCTAAGGTGTGAATTACTGCTTTAGCTTTTGAAATGTGCAGTTTGGGAATGGTATTTATTCTGCCAGAGAAGTGGATACACAGTACCTTAATGAGTGTGGTATCAGCAGGTCCTGTGCAGTCCCCAAAGAAACTGAGACCCCTGATATAATTTAGCAAAGTGAACATATATCTGCACAGTTTGTCAGTCTAATAGGAAAAGAATGTCTTTTAATAAGTTAATTTTTCACAAGGAAGTGGTTGAAAAATGATTTCCATATATTGGCAACTTATAGGCTATAATAATGCCAGCGTGTTCCCTGACAGTGGCAGGATGTGTAACAAAACCAAGTATAACAAAAATGCAAATATTTATTTTTTCTTTTTCCAGTGGCTGGGAAACAAGCCTGGAAAGTGTTAGAAAATGGCTCATACTTCTTTTTGAAGAATGTTTTGTGAGGTCTTGCAGTGAAATCTGTACCAGATAACACTGATCCTTAGGGATTCCTCATACATTTTAGACATATAAGAAAGCTATTAACATCTCCATGACACAGCAAAGTAGTAAGCCTTCAGAGTGTTTCCTGTTAAAAATACTGGAATCATAATGTTTTAAAATGTAAGCGCTCATCAAACACTGCTTTTTAAAAACAAGTTCTACTATGTAAAATTGGAAAACATCATGTTCTGTGTCAGCCTTTTTAACAGCCACCTCAAAAAATATAGCAGTACTGAAGGAATAAAATACTTGTAGCTTTAAAATTGTTAGGTGTAGTGAAACGCACTGATTTTACCTTGTACTGGTATTCCCATTCCAAATTACTTTTCATTTTAACTCAGTAGAAAAATTCTGTGGTGGAATGAAATGTGAAGATACCTGTTAGCATTTTGAAAAAGGTCAAAGTCCTTGAGTATATGTTTTTGTTTTCAAGTTGTAATTCCCTTAATAATATGAATAATATACATCCTTAATAATGTATTTTTTAATTAATACAAATCAAGTAATCATTTAAAATTATAGTAAGTTTTACAATTATTTGATGTGGAAGTGTGCTCGCTGTGTCTTTGGTTAATTTTACTAGAAAAGCTAAAATCTGAGGATTCTTTGCAGATAAGTAGTAAATACACTACTACTACTACTATCTCATCTGGAAAAACAGATTTAAGATCACTTATGTATTTGTTTCAACATTTTAGTTACTTTATGTTATATTGTCATTATCCCAGTGACTTTTGTATCACACAAAACCAAATACATTTTGCAAAAAAAATTCTGAGATAAAGTGGGTCAAAAAAATAATAGAAAAACTTGTATACCCTACATAGGCATGTCAAAACCAACAGTTCCTACTGCTGTCCTACATTTCTTTTGTTTTTTACCTAATCTGTGTAGATTGTCTGTTAAGTATGGTCAGAATGGACTTTGAATTTGTGAATAATTTCCAAATTCTATTGTTTTTAAATACAAAGTTTGTTTTGCTCAGTAAAATGTGGCTTTGTTCAGTCAGAAAGTACATCCAGTCCTTCAGAACTTTGCATGTTTTTAAGTATATCTGCTTAGGATCACCAGACACCATCAGCAGTTCTCTGTGAAATCTTTTCATCATGAACTGTGCATTACAAAGTATCCTGTGTGAGCAAAAGTCAGTTTTCATTAGCTGTGTGATTATGGTGAATGACAGCAACAGAAATATTAGTTTGGCCTCAGTGCATTTTAAATGATGTTTTAGAAGTCTGTTTCCAGAACAATGTTACTGAATTAATTGGGAAACAACTCATACTTCAAGAAGGTCTTGAAAGTTTGCAGATGTGGATCCCTTATATTTGTCAATTAAAATAAAGAAAGTCATAAGACTCAGTACACAAGGCCTTTGGAAAGAAATTCCAAGATTACACCAATCCAAAGGGATTACTACAGCATGGAATGTGTTCGGTGTCCTATGTAGTGAATCTTAATGCAGAATTAACCTATGATGTATCAGATATGCTTCTCTTCAGCTAATAATATATTGCACCTCTTACTCCTTTGCAGCCTATTGGTGCTTTGAACCCAAAGAGAGCAGTCTTCTATGCAGAGCGGTATGAGACATGGGAAGATGATCAGACTCCACCCTATCATTACAATACCCACTACTCTACATCTACTTCTACATTGGCTTGGCTTGTTCGTATTGTAAGTATTTCTGGTTCCTGGTTTTCATTAATATCTTTACCTACAGCATCTCTTCTGTCACCACTATTTCAATTTTTTTTTAATGAAAGTATCTTTATATCAAAATCTTGTTCTTCCCTAACTTAAAATCTCAGAAATTCTCAAAGCTATACTCTGTACTCATTTGCAGTGACCAGGGGGTCCATCCTACCAAATCTCAGATATATTTAGAGACAAAATTGTGGTGGTGGAAGTACACATATGATGAAGAATATCCATCTAAAACCAAATCTATCTAAAAAAATATATCTAAACAATACAGAAAGCTCATACTACTTATATATTTGCTTATTGTTTTCAGCTAGGGACAGATATAGACAATATGAAAGAAAAAACTTTCGTAAAAAGCAGATTAAACTGTGTCAAATTGAGAGGGGAATTATAGAGCCAGTTTTATATTAAAGCAGTATGGAGTAATATGCAAATGAAATATGCTTCTCAATTAATTAATAACTTAGAGTTTTCAGAAAATTTAAAAAGTAGATTCTAACTTCAAACTGCTATTTCACTTCTGGAAACCTCATGCTTAAATCTTATCCTCAAAATCAGATTTAGGAAAGGGGGCCAAACTTCAAAGATAGAATGAATCTGAATTCAGTTCACATGTTAGTACAGTGAATTAAAGAAAAAAGAAGTGTTGATAAGAGAATTAAGATTTCACAGAGAAACCTGAATTAATGAAAAATTGAGTTACTATATAATTACTGAACTTGAACTACAACTTGCCAATAAAAATCTGTTGCATGAGGTATATTTTAAGAATGTTTTGCATAATAACCAAGCAAAGCAGAGACACGCAAAGCTTAACATCTGAGTTTTCACTCATCTCAGCTTCCCTTGGACATGTTCTGTTTTTCTGCTCAGAAGGGAAGAATTTATATGTCTATGAGTTCAGGATATGTTTCTTCTTAAACTGTGGGAAACTAAATGTTGATTACACTCCTATATGGGGTGATCATTGTACTCTTTTAGAAGTTGCTAAATTATTCATATACTGTGAATACATTTTATGGTTCACATGTGCTTCTTTGTTGCCTTAAAGTATATTAAAAACAGTGTGTTTATTTGCATGTTTATCTGTTAATTTTGGCTGCTATTCAACAAAAGATCCCGTCTTGCTAGTCGGCAAATTCTTAGGTCTGAAAGTCTGCTTACAGGCTGAATGTACAACACACTAAGGAGCATTCATTTCCTGTATAAGGCTAATGCTGTGTCATTTTTACTACTGTTGTTTATGTAGTACCGTAGGTGTTCTTGCTTTTTCTCTTCTGCCCTAAAAGAGAGAGAACAAGGTCTCTGCCTTGATGGCCTTGCAATATAGACCTGACAATTACATTTGTTAGAGCAAATATACATGAGAATAAAAAAAACAGTAAAAGCAGTGCTTTCCAGGGAAGAGAATGCTGATGGCAAGAAAGTGAAAACAACAAAGGGAAAATTTAAATACAGGAGCACATGTAGATAGGTATTTTAAAGATTATTTAAATAGGAGTGACCAGCAAGAAAAGCAATCACTGGTGGGAGGAGACAACAGAAGTGTGAGGGAAACAGGTGGGGAAAGTTCAAATCTCAGAAAAGGGGAAAAGGAAAGAGATGATAAGGCTGCATATGGAAACCCAAAATAGAGATTTGAAAATAAATGTGTAGAGGTACAGGAAAATATTATAGTTTTGGGGATTATAAAGTCATACTGATCCTTAGAAAAATGTTTTTGGCTACAAAATAAAGGATGAAAAATCCTAAGGGAGAAGATTATGCCAGTGAAATTGATAGATAAGGGTAAGTTAGATTTCTGGAAGTTAAAGTAGGATTTCTTGCTTGTGAATTTTTTGAGCTAGTGTTTTGGTGTGAGTTTGTGAAGAAGACTGTAAGAACATTTTATGGAAGGTAAATTACGATCTAGTCCAGGAAGAGGAAGGTGACAATAAGAGATGCAGAGATTCAGACAGAACAATGCTTTCAGTGTTTTAAGAGACTGGAGAAGATACATGGGAAGAGATGTGTTACAGTACAGCTTTTGGTAGAAAGGGACAAGTGAAAGAGAGGGATAGAAAGCAAAATCACTGGAGAAGATTGTGAAGACCAAAGAGTAAGAGAAAACAGAAAGTAAAAAGAGAGAAATTAAGAGAAAACAAACAAGCAAATATGCAAACAAAGAAAACAAAACCTATGACACAAAGTATACTGTGAATGCGATAGTCCAGATAGAAGCAGAACAAAACAGTATGGAGCCATGGGGACCTAGGGGGAGAAATTACATGCCTAGACCTTTGTACTGGAGGAAACAGTAGTTTCAGTAGGAAAGGAAGTTTCAACTACCCTGAAGTATGTGTATATAGAGTTGTGTAATTGCCACAAAACCTTTAAAATTTTTTTGAATCTTGCTTTTTGGCTTTGACAGATGCAATCTGGTTCCTGTCAGTTCTCTTCAAAACATTGCTTGTAATATCATATTTCCGAGTCAGTTCTGTGATAATCTGCTCCCTACTGCTTTATATTTCCCTCTGTTGCTTTCCTTTATCTGACAAATCAGGCTACTTTTACAAAAGGCCCTTTATGCCTTAGCCTCAGTTTTGTCCTGTTTAATAGATTTTTGTATCAATCTCTGTCTCTGTTTTGTCATTAATAAATTTTTCACTGGTAGTACAGTTTTCTCTTGAGTTCTTTTGTGTAGTACGGGTGTTCAGTAAAACCTCATCTTTAAAAGTGACATTTTACATTAGGTTTTCAAAAGTACAACAGTGGCTTAGCATATAATACGTTGAAGCTACTCATAATTACAGCAAATATAATCATTTTATTATTCAATTTTTTTTCTTCCATCTTTCATTGTGCTTAATAGAATACAATGCAATCATTAGCTGAACCTGGGAGCTACTAGTGCACCTGCAAAGCTTCTGTTTGTATTTTCTGTGATCTGGTTGTACAAGTCTAGGTACACTCCATCCTCTTCTGTGAGAATTCTATGAAAAAAAAGAAGGCAGTTTAAGGATAAGAAATGGTTCAGACTCACCAGTCTGTATATCGGATTGGTTTTGGTAATTTTTGAGGGTTACACAGCTGACCCTGAAGCCCTCCCGAACCAAGATAATGCCTGCACCCTCTTTCTGTACACCCCCCCCCCCCCCCCCCCACCCCACACATCCCCCCCCCACCGCCACACACCCCCCCCCCCCCACCCCCCCCCCCCCCACCCCCGCCCCCACCCCCCCCCG